>JAULKK010317961.1:0-11545 GCA_032355705.1 Rubia peregrina
ACAAGTAGTAAAAGTGGTTAAATAGATTATATGTCAATGATGGATAGAAAGCTTGGAAGTATAAGTCAATTGCCCCCCGAGACTTCGTAATACGATCTTAATCTCGTTTTAGTTCTTGTATGCTTTAATAGTTAACGGTCAATGTCAAAATAAAACGGTCTGTGGACATGTCCAATGTCATTTTGACACTGCCAGTGTCAAGTGCTTTGCCAATCTTCTGCTAATTTTTAGAATAATTGATCTTCTCTTCTAACTTTTGTCGCATCTTCAATTTTGAACTCTTCAAACTCAAACTCTTCAAAATGATCTTCAAACACTTCATAAATCAGAGAATTAGGACATAAAACATGTGAGATCATCCTAACCCTCTAATTAGTAAAATGTCTATTTACTTCAAATTAAATCTATAATCTATTACAAAATTAGACTTCGAATGTGCCACAAATATTATATAAATTGGGCACATCAGGTGTATCAACTTTGCGCTTGAATTGTGAGAAGGAGGTTGCTCTTTTATCTTGCGAATGTGATTCAAAACTCAAGAACCCTAAAATTTTAGGGTTCTTGAGTTTTAAGCAGGTGTGTTTTGAATCACCTGCTCTTTTATCTTGCCAGGGCGGTAGATGGGATGGAGAGTGGGAGGTGGGGTGGTTTTCGATGAAGGGAGGAGAAGGAGGGTGACGGTCGGCTGAAAGGGGAGGAAGAAGGGGTCGGGCTCTGTTTGGAAGATTTGGGAAGAAATGGGTTTGAAAAGAAAATCTGGAAAGGAGTAGAAGTTCCCCATTTTTGACACGGACCGTGTCAAACTTACAAGGTCTGTGCGAGACATTCTGCCTGAAATTATTTTCCCTACACCATTTTTGATACAGACCGTGTCAAACTTACGTGGTCTATGCGAGACATTCTGCCCGAGTCCATTTTTGTACCATTTTTTACACGGACCTTGTAAATTTTACACGGTCCGTGCGACCCTCTCTGCCTCCAAATGTTTTGCAAAATAAAAAACAATGCACACCAAACATAATATTTCTCCAAAATATAGGAAAGAAAAATCAAATAAATTTCAAAGCGCAACAAATAAAGCGATTAAAATTGCATTATTCTAACGGAAAATTAATCTTAACAAAGAGGCACCGCTACATCAACGGAATTGCATCAAGTGCATCTGGATTATCAAAACCAAGTTTATTTAACGTCGTCGGCATGACGTATTCACAAATCTCCTAAAAATTGAAGCTACATCAACGGAATTGCATCAATAGCACCTGGATGATCAAAACCAAGTTTATTTAACGTCGTCGGTACGACGTATTCACATCAAAACCACTACTCACTAACCGGGTAATCGAGAAGTGTTTTCTCGACTAGCTCTGGTTAAAAAAAACTCTCATAATAGAGTTTCAAACGGTGGTCATTCACTTTGAAGACTTTGGAAGTTTCCTCACTCATAATCTCCACCGCCCCATGCGGGAAAATTTTCATTACCACAAAAGGACCAATCCACTTTGATTGCAATTTGCCTGGAAATAACCGAAGGAGTGTTTGGAATAGAATGACTTTTTGACCAACGTCAAAATTCTTTCTATTGATTAGACCATCATGCTTGATCTTGGTTTTCTCCTTGTAAATTGCGGCATTCTCATTGGAGTCATTCTAAATCTCCTCAAACTCTTGTAATTGAAGCTTTCGGTGCACACCGGCCTCATCGAAATTTATATTGAAGCTTTTTACGGCCCAATATGCTTCGTGTTCAAGCTCAACCGGTAAGTGACACGGCTTCCCAAAAACCAACCGATATTGGAACATTCCAATCGAGGTCTTATAGGTCATTCTATATGCCCACAAAGCATACTCTAGCCGAATGCTCCAATCCTTCCTATTTAGATTAACCATTTTCTCAAGGATTGATTTGATCACTCGATTGGAGACCTCGACTTGGCCATTTGATTGTGGGTTATATGCCGTGAAATTTTTATGGGTTACCCCATAGTTCTTCATCAAAGCCTCAATTGTGCGATTGCAAAAGTGAGTCCCTCAGTCACTAATCACGACCCGAGAAATTTCAAACTGGGAAAAGATGTTCAATTTCAAGAACTCCGCCACCACTTTTGAATCATTGATCCTAGTGGCCTTTGCTTCGACCCACTTGGACATATAATCGATGGCGAGAAAAATATATGTGCAACCAAAAGAATTTGGGAAAGGTCCCATTAAATCAATCCCCCATACATAAAAATCTCACAATACAAAATGCCTGTTTGTGGCATTTCATTTCTTTGGGAAATGTTTCCCATTATTTGACACTTGTCACAAGATTGACAAACCCTACATGAGTGTTTCATCATGTGAGGCCAATAGAGACCACTTTCTAAAACCTTAAAAGCGGTTCTTTTGGCACCAAAATGCCCACCACATGCAAGAGAGTGACACATATTTATAATTGAACCCACTTCACTCTTCGGGATGTTCCTTGGAGACCTTGGTCTTTCCCTCCTTGATAACCCATAGCTTTAGCCTCCTCAAACACTTGATCTTGGATTTGAGGGCATGCATCAGTGGGATGTTCCAATGAACACACCGCACAAGCTTTGACTTGATACACCCTCCCCTTCATTAGCTCTTTCATCATTGAAGCTAAAACTTGAACTTGCTCCTCAAGTTTGGGTGTTTCTGGATATGGAAGCTCTTGTGTCTGTGCCCTTTCTCTCATACCGAATTGTCTCATCCCGTTGGCCATGTCTTCAAACAATACCATGGCGTCTTTCGGGCTCTTGTTGGCAATTGACCCATTACAAGCGGCATTGACCATTCCCATGTCTTAAATGGACAATCCATCGAAGAAATAGTATACAAGGTCTCCTTCCTTGTACGGGTGGTAGAGGCTACTAGCTAGCAACCTTTTGAACCTCTCCCAATATTCATACAAAGATTCACTCAAACGTTGAGAGATGTTGCTTAGCTCTTTCTTCAAACCCACCAACTTGGATGCCGGAAAGAGTTTTTCCAAGAACTTTTGTTTCATGACCATCCGTGATGTTATACTTCCCGGGGGAGTGTAATATAACCAATTTTTGGCCGCATCCTTCAAAGAGAAAGGGAACGCCCTAAGGTTGAAGTTATCCTCCGAGACCCCGTTTGGCTTCATGTTCATGCTCACGAGGTTAAATTCGGACAAGTGCTTGTTGGCGTCCTCCCCACTCATCCCATGGAAAGATGATAGACAATGAATCATCCCGGATTTAACCTCACAAGTGACATTTTCCGGAAGAGGGGGAAAGATGATGCAAAGTGGTTGACTCTCTAGGTTTGGAGCCATAAGCTCCCTCAAGGTTCTATTGTCATCCACCATAGTTGGTGTAACTGTTTTGGGTGGTGGTTGAGTACTTTGGCTAACTGAACGTGCTAGCCTCCTTGCTCTCCGGAGTGTAACTAGAAGATTGGGATCGTAGTGCAAAAGTTCTTGTCTATTGGTATGCGTATCGACCATAAACTAAGAACTAGAGCAATACAACCTTATCCCAAGCAACAATCACAAAACCAAACAAACGTCACACACAAGTAAAAACACAAAAATACAAAAAACAACACTAACACTTTAATAAAATACACCTTTTCCCTGGCAGCGGCGCCAAAATTTGGGAGGCCGTCATCGTGCCTCTCAAAGATAGTATTTATAAGCCCTAATTGCGGCTAACTACTAGAAATTATATAGTAGCAAGTCGAGGTTGTCCACAAGGAAAAGAGTGTTTTATTGAGTGTTAAGCATAATTAAAAACACTCAAATATGTCACTCTAAGTGTGTGGTAACAAACTTGGGGGGTTTTGTTTTAGAAAACGCTACGACTACTTTAAAAAACTAAATCAACCAATAATCAGAGAAAATAATACAACTAAAATCATACTAGCACGAAAGATGTAATAAAGATTATAATGAGTCTTGGGCGCAATTGGTTTAAATTTCTAGTCATCTTTTGATCATCGATTAATTAACCTATTTTTAAGCATTAATCACATATTGTGGAGAACTTATCAACACCTTTCGGGTGAAAATATTTCTCGCCTCTCATATTGATAATTAGTCAAATGCATTCAAATTTATCTCAAATCTAAGAAATTTCATCAATCAATAATCATAATTAGTTGTCACGCCCAATTATAATTTAACATCAATTAACGATAATCACATCGACAAAAAGTCAAAGTATCATGAGTTTGACAAAAAAAACTAGCAAATAATTAACTCACAATCATCAAATAGTTGATCATCCTAATCTAAATCATGCATTAACTACACAAGAAAGCACAAAATATAATTGATAATCAAAGCAAAAAATAGGATAAATCAAATCTCACAAATTCATACTAAAAATGCTTACCAATTGCTCCCAAGAGTGTATTTAGCCTAGATTAGCTAAACTCATAACAAATCTACAAGAATATATGGTAAACATAAGAGAAAAGATGAAAAGATGGAAGAGTAAATGCAAACTAGGTTTTGAAGAAGATAAAATTCGTTCTTCAAATGGGGAGAGAAGAATTGAAACTGGCTGCTGGGACACTTGACACGGTCAATGTCAAAATGACACAGTCCGTGGACACGGTCAGTGTCATTTTGACACAGCCAGTGTCAAGTGTTCTGCCTATCTTCTACCAATTTTTAGAATAATTGTTCTTCTTTTCTAACTTTCATCTCCTCTTCAATCTCGAACTCTTCAAACCCGAACTCTTCAAAATGATCTTCAAAACACTTCATAAATCAAAGAATTATGATATAAAACACTTGAGATCATCCTAACCCTCTAATTGTTAAAATGTTGATTCACTTCAAATTAAATATCTAATCTATTACAAAATTAGACTTCAAATGTGCCAAAAATATGATTAAATTGGGCACATCAGGTGTATCAAATTTGCGCTTGAAGTGTGAGAAGAGGGTTGCTTTTTATTTTGTGAAGCCGCGGGTGATTTTCCTGCTTAAGTTGCGGGGTGGGGCATTATCCATATTTTGCAAAGTCAAAGGCGATTTTCCTACTTAAGTTGCGGGATGTGGCATTCCCCTTATTTTTAAAAGTTGCGGATGATTTTCCTGCTTAAGTTGTGGGTGGAGCGTTGCCCTTATTTTGCGAAGCTGCAGGTGATTTTTCTTCTTAAGTCACAGGGTAGGTCATGACCCTTATTTTGCAAAGCTGGTGGTGATTTTTCTACTTAAGTTGCGGGGTAAGGCATTTCCCATATTTTGTGAAGCCACATGTGATTATCTTGCTCAAGTCATGGGGTGGGGTTTGGCTCTTATTTTTGGAAAGCCGCGGGTGATTTTTCTGCTTAAGTTACGGGGTGGGGAATCACCCTTATTTTGTGAAGCCACATGTGATTATCCTTCTCAAGCACGAGGTGGGGGCTTGGACCTTATTTTGTGAAGTCACATGTGATTTTTTTCTTAAGTCGCAGGGTGTAGCGTTGCCCTTATTTTTGTACTCATTGTTTTGCCTTCGGAAAGATGATTTCACTTATGTATGTACATTGACGAATATTTCATGGATGGAATTTGGAAAGCTCGATCAAGGATGATATTGAGACCCATGTACAATACGTCCATGTAGGAACCCTAGGATTTACACGTAGTTTTTCCTAAAGTTGGTAATGTGATACATATTTGAGATAGATGTCTTGTCCATCTGAGCCAAGGAGTAGATGTTTGACTTGTACACCTCTGTGATTTTATATGGGCCTTCCCAGGTGGGGCATAGCTTCCTTGTCTTTCCGGAAAGACTAGCTTCATTTTTCCCCTAGGACTAGGTCTCTCACCTTGAATGTAGTTGTGCAAACTCTATCATTGTATGATTTTATTGTACCTAGTCTCCCTAATGTTAAAATTTTGTTTTCACTCATTAAGGATATCCAGGTTTGTTCTCATATCCTCTTGGTTTCCCTCTTCATCATAGTTGATGGTTCATGGTTTGGGGATGCCTACTTCTGCGGGGAAGACTGCTTCATGATTGTACACCATGATGAAAGGTGTTTATGACGTTAGTGTTATAAGGGTGGTTTTGTATGCCTACAGGATAGTTGGTAGTTCTTCCACCCTGCTTGGTATACACCTCCCCTAATCATGCAAAGTCCAAAACAAAGATAGTATCCTGAGACTAGCGAACCAAATAAGGGGACAACTTACCTAGTGAAGGAAGAGGCTAGATGAGTTCAAAACCAAAAATACCACGCATGTAGCGAACCAGATAAGCGAACCATAGTGGGAGGATAAATGTCACCCACGAAACCACAACCAAGGAACAACGCGAACCACGATCAGCAAAGATCACGATGATCATAAGCTATAAATAGATAACCTAAACGACATGACGGGTAATAGTATTTTCCTAGGTATTATTTATACATTGATCATACACTAATTTATGTATCATAGGAAAATATCGGGGACTCCTTGGACCTTTTTTTTGTAGGTTTCATGAATCTAACATGGAGCATTGTGTCGATTCCAGTTATTATGGTGGTCCGAAAGGAATTTCCCACATCAGTGACACTATTTGTGAAAATTAATTTTTTTTTCAAGCCTTCATGGTATCTGGAGGAGGCCATGTTTCATGCCAAGTGAGGAAAAATAATAAGTTCAGAAACAGCTAAACGTGTTAGCAAGAAAGAATATGATGAACATTCACAATTAATTGATAACAGTTAGCCATCATAAGACACAAGGGTTGTGGATCTAGCTTTAGTACAAGCTTGAAAATCTTAACAAGGACAAACTGAGAAGTCTCGAACATGCAGGATTGGATGGAAACGACAAAGCAAACCAGCTGTAGGACTGAAAAACACAACATTGGCGAAAGTAGACATAAGACAAACTGGAAAGCCTCGAACGGGTGGGATTTGATGAAAGCAGCGAAGCAAACTAGGTTTAGTCACACAACATCAATACATCGAAACATTACATCGTGATAACTAAGGTATGTTTACACCTAAGTACCCAAAATACAAACAACCACCTCGTGCAATTTAAAGTTTCATTCATAAGTAGAATAAGTCTACCCAAAAAGGACGTAGGAGTAAAATATCCAAGTAAAAATGGAATAGAGATTTCCACAGGCACAAATAAAAACAAAGAGAAATGCTCTTACAGAATATTACACTTACAATACGATATACATAAGCCTCAGAAGCTCGTTAAAAAACCTATAAAACCCTAAGGAAAGAAAAGGGTAGACTATATCCCTCCACGCTTGTTTTAATATTATAATCTAGCTCAAACATTTAACAAATTTAAGAGCACCAAACATACTGCTACGTACATAGTAAAAAAAAGTAAGAACTGATGTCGTGAACCAACCCAACCTGGCGCATATGCATAGGCCACTGCATTTGAACCATGAGAGAAGCTATGGTGAATGCAACCCCATTGTCTCATATAAAGAGCCCTCACGAGGACACCCAACCTGAAAGTGGGCAAGTATCCCGTGTAAGCACTCTTCACGATATTGGTATACTATATCCCTTCTCACATAGTAAAAGGACACCTGCAGGTAGTCAAGTGTCTTCGTCGGCATGCAACCTAACCGCTAGAGCCAAGTCAAAGCGAGCCTAGACTTCTCATTGAAATAGGGTGAAGCAATAGATATATAACACCATTGATCTGCGCCTAGTTCGCTAATCCAAATTGCCGATCCTACAAACAAAGATGAAAAAATTAGTAACACATCCTAGATTTAGGGAAATAATTAAGTTAAAAATACACTTACAAGCTCATATGAGCCTCCTAAGAAAATCTCGTAGAGGATGTTACCCCAAACTGCATCACTGAAAACATAGATAATACCTCTACATAACCCATCCATGATAAATTACCAACAAACTGATAATATCTTCGAGGCAAGATACAACAACCATCACAAATCTATATCATGTTTACTAGAGGAAGCTTACACCTTACACACATTCAGAACAACTTTAGTAACAACACAACACACAAAGCACACGAACTCGAACAGATGTAGAGGGTAACTCATCATAATATAAGCACACATAAACTACAATTGAGTAAAACAAATGATACGATTATGATAACATTATGATAGTCACTAGAAAGTCGTGACTTTACACCCACCCATCTCTATCCAACCCCTTATTTAAGTCTTCAATGTTAGAAAATTTAGCACTGCATTTTGGGATTAGTCAACCCAAGATAATTTTAACTAACACATGTACGCACCTAAAAAGCAATCACACACATTAATAAAGTGCGAATCTATGAGACACATACTCCATAGGTTCGTTCACAATCACCAAACCAACACACATAAGGATGACAAAAAGAACATTGTGGTTTCGCATACCCCTGGTAAATCACCCGCTTAGCGACACATACATATATTCAATTCTGTCTATGTCACACTTAAATGCACCACATGACCGAGACTGTAGTTTCACATATGCCTGGAAAACCACTAGGCTCATGAATGCAAAAGGAAAATCAACCCTCTATTTGCTTAACACACACAAAAATAACACAACACACACATCACACACTGGCAGAAAGGAGACTGTAACTTCGTATACGCCTAGAAAGCCACCAGCCTTGCGACACAAGAAATACTCCATTTTATTTTCCACACACATGAGACACACCAAACACATCCAAACACATACATAAATTTCAAAATCAAAACCCACAAATAAAAATAAGTGGCAGTCTAGAAGATAATCACCTAGAAGACCTAAGCTTACTATAGAAAAGTAATAGATCTTACACAGCCCATGGCTGACCTATAAGTAATCTAACCTAGTAGGAATTTTAGGAATAGTTATCTTATTAGGTTTTTAGCACACTTAACTTAAGAAAAATCCCAGTTTACTCTTTTAAATCGCTTAGCACAAGCACCATAATACCCAATCCCTGTGCTAGCCACCACACAACTAGGGTTTAACCAACTAATATTAAACCTCGAGGTATCAAGGATTAGTAGATGAGAAATCCAACACATTACACATTCAAAGCTACAATATTACAATTATACACAATCCTACATGTTTAGGACACAATTCACACTATTTCCTGCATCAGTCAACCTACACATCATACTAGTCCAACCCACTATCTAATAACCTTAATATAAAGGATTTAATTTACACCATCTACTCGCTATTAAATAACACAAAAACATCCTTCAAATATTAAGTTTAAATTTCTACAAGACAAGGTAACTACCCATGTCTTAATAGCAACAGTTAAACCTCCTAAGTTAGCAAAAAGCACAAATGTTAGAACAAACAATTAATAATTTAGTATACCTCAACAGTAGTAGCAAATGATCTACAATCACACACTGACTCTTCTTAAACAACCAGGATAAAAATAAAATAAAAACCTACTTTCAAGTTTGTACTCCATTCCCACGATATTAGCAATCAGTTAAGCATCTAGATCAATTGGCTAAAATAAGACCATGTCCAGTAGGACCACGAGGCGCCATCTGTAACCCCCACTTCAAAAAAACAAAACCATAAAACATTAATGCTACATTAATGTTTTAGCAACTTGATCACATAGCTAAAATAAAATCATGCCTCATAAGACCGCGAAGGGTCATCTGTTACCCCTACTTCTAAAAACAAACCCATGAAACATTAAGATTTTAGCATGATCAGCCTTGATCACACATATGCAAAGGAACCTAGATTAACAAATCCAAATTATGAATTTCGTCTACATCAATATCATAAAAAGAAAAAGAGAATTGAACAATGAAATCATTTAAGATATAAAATTACAAGGGACATAAGTTCCATCCCCTGCAACAGATGCCATAATTCCCCCTACGTATTAAGTCACTAAACCAGAGATTAGTTCACCCTAAAACATATTTTGGAACCAGCTAATCATTAATTAAGAAACTTCTCATCTCCATCAGACCTACTCCCACCAAATCCTTTAACTCCTGACGAAGATACAAGATCAGAGCATCTTTCTCCTCGCAAATAGTGTGTATTCCTTTTAGCTCCATTTACAACCTGGCCACCTTAAGAAGAATATCACCTAACCCTTCATCGCCATCTTATTTGTATTTGAAACTATTGCCCACGTGATGAATGTCTGACACACACACACACTTTGATTAGGTAGCGGGTCTCTACTGAACCTAAAAATACTACAGCTGCAAAAGAAAACAAAATATTAAAAGGGCAATATTATTTTCCCATAAAAACATAAAAATATCATACCTTCTCGGCCAGTCGATTTTTTAACTACCACTGCTTGGTCACGCATTTTGTGAAAAGATCCCAACGAACCTCCCCATTTTAGCTCTCGACCCAGGAATACATTGTCACTCTAAAGGGGCATCATATCAGAACCACAACAACTAATAAACACATAGTGGTTCTCCCATCTCCCAAATTCATCAGGGACAAACCGCACAATGTCAGTAGTTGACCCCGTAAGCTTAAAAGTCAACCAGGGTTCAGATGAACTTACATGGTGTAGGTGATAGTTAGCAGAAATCAACCCCAAACTAAAATCAACCCAGTCATATACGCTGAAAACCAACTAAAATGTCACTCTCTTATGGTGCAACTGAGCAAGAGAAGTCATATAAGCCCCTAAAACACACATGAAATAATCTGGAATAGGAAGAGATACACCATGTTTCAATTGACATTCATACGTGCTAAACATTCTGGCTAGTGGCCTCATTACATTATCATCTACTCCAGGAATTACCACCTCACAACTAGATGGAAAATGATGATATTATGTTAATATATACATCCACATCAGTTAGAGTCAAAATGCCATTTCAAGTATGCTAAGAACTATTTGTATTTCCTTTTGATATGATCTAATCAGTATGTTCAGGAGAAGACACTTAAATAGGAGATTAGTAAGACTTCAATATCATATTTTATACTAACCTTATGTATTCCCCTGCCACTATTTATTCGTTATAGTTTCCCATTTATCTTCACCCAAGAATCCAATGCTCGCCATGATGCCAATTTTATCTTTCCGTATACTAAAATCTGAGGACATATCACTTGGCGATTGTGGGTGTGAGACTATATGACTAGCTTAAAACAAAACAAATCTTTTATTACATGGACTATTCCAAACGGAGAACTGTCATCCTTGGTGTTGTTGAGCTTAACCGTATTGTCAGTGTGGTAATTTGAAACGTACAATCATTCACTACAAGGGATCACCTCTCTCGGGCGAGTGCGTGAGAGTCGCATCTTCCCGAGGGCTACAATAATTGTGTTTGTTGGATGTTTTCCTATTTCTTAATATCCCCTTATCCACCCTTTGTTTTCTTTCTTTATTTCTCTTTTCACACTCTGGGAGGTCGTCGCCGTACCTCTCAAAGATGTAGTTTACAAGCCCTATTGCTTACTAAATACAACCAAGTAGATAGTTTGGCAAGTCAGGGTCGTCCATAGAGAAGAGGGATATTTCCAAGCGTCTAAGCATGCAAGGGTGAATATAAGCCTAGATATATACATATATACATATATATAAAAGCAAGGAAAAGGGGGGGGGGTT
>JAULKK010317971.1:0-11544 GCA_032355705.1 Rubia peregrina
CGCGCGTTAATTTAGCGATGGCCAGACATGGGAAGGCAAAAGATGAGATGTGAGATAGGTTCGGCCATCCAATCGAGCGAGAGAGTGCGCGGCCGTTGAATGATGAAAAGCATCGTAAAAGCTCTATCCATTCCAGATTGAAACATGAGAACCATCATCGCATGAAGAACTCCGATCCATCATTAAGCAAAGAAGGAAGAACATTGATCTCATAACGACCACCGATCCGTCCTTTAGATCTCTTGACGACCACCGATCCTTCCTTGAAACTAATCCATTTTATTGTAGCCTCATGTACCTGAAAAAGCAAAGAAAAGCAGCAGACCAGTGCTTGTAGAAATATATCTCCTAGTACCCATTTGAATGCAGCAAATTGAGAAAAGAACACGATAAGAACATGTTAAAAACATGTCAAAAAGGCATGTTAAAGGAACAAATGGACTCAGGGAGGATCATAGCTAACATTTCTAATATGGGGCATCCTGTTTGCATCCGCCAAGATTAAACCTTTGGTTCTAGAGTCAAAACTACCCCAGTGAATAGAACAATTTATATCATCAGCATTCCAGAGATGACCGTATCTAGCAATCGAGTCCGCTACAGAGTTCATTTCCTTATGAATATGTATTAGTGGTACCTGACCCGGCATGTTCCGAATGGTCCTGCATTTGCTATAAAGGGTGTACGGTGCTTTCAGAGGTTCCTGAATATATCTTACTGCATTACTACAGTCAGACTCGATGCATGATAAATGGAAATTGACTGAGATGCAAACCGAATTGTCATCTCAATGCTGCTGATTTCAGCCTCCAAAGCTGATCCTTGCACTTTGTTTAACAAAGAATGCCCCATGCATTTTTCCTTTATCATCTCTAAAGATTATACCATGTGCAGACAAGTCTGGAAGTTTATAACTAGCATCCACATTACACTTCAAACCAGAAATTGGAGGATTCCAAGTGCATACTAGGATTCTCCTTCTAGGTTTGAAATGTCTTGTAGGGATTAAACCTGCAGCAGTCCAGAATGTATGTGACTGTGGAGAGCTATTGAATGGAAATGCATATCCAATTAGGAAAAACGAATGCTTAACATTTGAGACAATGGACTGAATGGAACATTCTGCATTATCATATATGAAAGCATTTTTAGCTTTCCACATCTCCCACAGAGTACACATAGCCAGAATCAAGATAATGTTCCTATGGATACTAGAGCTGACTGGGTTATTGATATAAAAAGATAGCCTATTCCAGAGATTGGAGAAAGTTCTCTCTGGGATTGCCATCAGAACATGAATTCTGTTCCAAATCAGTAAAGCAAACTGACAATGGTTATAGAAATGATCCAGAGAATCTGTGTTGTTACACTTCCAGCATTTAGATGGTAAGTTAAAGCCAAATAGCTTTAGAATATCATCAAAAGGAACCAGGTTGTTCATAATCCTCCAGGTGAAAAAGGATAGTTTACCTGGGATGAAGGATCTCCATATCCTTTGCAGGGACCTGCTCTCACTTCTTGAATTCCTCAAGGAGTTGTAAGCTGATTTAATTGTGAAGCTCCCATCCATTGCTAGTTTCCAAACCAATCTGTCCCGGTAGCTGGGATTGAGATTAATAGCCTGCAAGAGAGATATAATGTTGGTAGCCAAATGAGGCTCCAGTATGGGAATAAGCTGTGGACCATTCAGTTTGACCTCTGCTAAAGTATGATCAGGAAAAGGAACCGTTAGGATAGGCCATTTGTAGTATAAAGGACCCTCTCCTGACCAATTGCCATTCCAGAAACTACATTCCCCATTACCAGGGATGATCATAGAATTCTCATTACAGAATTGAGTTACAGAGCTAATTCTATTCCAGAGAGGGCAGGACTTTGAAGACTCAGGCAAAGACCACAAAAAGGCAGACCAGATTGTCTCATTCAACTGAAGTTTCCACCATAGCTTACAGGAGAAAGCCCTAATGAAAGTGTTAATATTTCTAACCCCCAATCCATTTTCAGCTGTTGGATAGGAGACCTTCTCCCAGCACCTCCATACTCTTTTGTTTCCCAACTCCGTAGAACCCCAGAGAAAGATAGCCACTTTTCTCTCAATTATTCTAATCACTTTTTTAGGTGGGATGACAGTTGCAAATATGTGAACTGGCAAAGAAAGGATGCAAAATTTAATGAGAACCAGCTTGCCTGCCTGTGATAACCATCTATTCTTCCAACTATTCAATCTAGCATCTATATGTTCTATCAGCTCATGGTAGTTAGAAGATTTATTTCTCCCTATGAAGATAGGCACTCCTAAGTATTTGAAAGGGATTACCCCCTTTTTCATACCCAGAATTGCACTAACCTGCCTGTGTTGACCATAAGATGCCCTAGTAGCCAAGAAGTACTCACTCTTATGATAGTTAATAACCTGACCAGAAACAGTTTGATAAGCATCCAGAAATTTTCTCATGGAATTCAGATTTTTCCTTCCTGACCTCAAAAAGATTGAGGTATCATCCGCATACATCATATGTGTAACCTTTGATGCATTAGGAGTTGTGAGATAATATTGCACATGACCTTCGAGGAAGTATGATGAAATAGACCTAGAGAAAGTTTCTGACAGAATGTTATATAAAAAAGGAGACATAGGATCTCCTTGTTTTATACCCCTAGTAGCTTTGAAAAAACCCAGGGGGACTCCATTGAACAACACCGAAAAGGAGGCAGATGCAATATTATTCAGAATCACCTTTACAAGTTGTCCAGAGAAACCAAACTTAAGCAGTACTGAGTTCAGAAAACCCCATGACACCATATCAAATGCTTTATGCATGTCCAATTTAAGAATGAGATTACTGTTATCAGTTTTTGCATTTAAAAATCTCACCATCTGCTGCATTTGAATCACATTATCAGAAATATCCCTATTCTGGATGAATGCAGTTTGCTGTTTTGAAATAAGGTCATTCATCACAGGTTTTATTCTTTCCATTAAAAGTTTTGAGAAGATTTTGTTGAGAAAATTGGAAAGACTAATAGGTCTATAATCAGCAAAGGATTGTGGGGTAGGTTTTTTTGGAATCAATGTAATCCATGTGGCTGATATAGCCTGTGGGATAGTGAAACCAAGGAGGAACTGGTTCACTGCAACTATTAGGTCATGTTTGATAGTCTCCCAAGCAAAAGTATAAAATTTTGCTGGGAAACCATCAGGCCCTGGTGCACTATCCTGATTGGATTGAAACACCACCTGTTTAAGCTCTTCCAGAGTTGAAGGCTTCAGGAAGTCACAGTTTGCTGAAGGGGAGATAACACTAGGAATGAATTGCAGGAAGCTATTTAGGTACGTGGCAGAAGGATCAAGCTGTGTTTGAGTGAGTAAGTCCTGGAAGAAGCTGACCCCTTCCAGAGAGATGTCTGCCTGATCAGTAAGCCAAGAACCAGACCTACTTTTAACCTTGGTGATCATTGTTTTAGAGTTATGTTCCTTATTAGCCATCATGAAAAATTTGGTGTTGCTATCCCCTAATTTTAACCATTTTACCTTGGATCTCTGCTGCCAGAACATAGATTCCTCTTTCAAGGCTCTAAGTAAAACAACCCTAGCTCTATTTAGCTCACAGTGGTTCTGCTCAGAGTCCCGCTGTAGGAGCTCATTTTCTGCCAGACACACCTGAAGCTCAGCCTCCTTTATGTTGTCAGTTATGTTACCAAAAGAAAATTTATTCCACTGTTTCAAACAAGTTTTTAGCCTCCTAAGTTTATAACTGAAAAGTTCCATTCCATAAAGATGACTTGGCTGATTCCAGTTATTTGAAATTAGAGAACTCAGTTCCTCCCCCCTATTCATCCACATTAATTGGAACCTAAACGGTTTAGGAAGGCTAATTTGGGACGATTGAATCGACAATAACATGGGAGCGTGGTCTGAACAAGTTCTATTCAGGATTTGGATAGAGCTATTTGGGTACATCACACTCCATGCCTGATTACATAATCCCCTATCTAGTCTCTTATACACTCTTCCATTTATCCTATTGTTTGACCAAGTGAAATGAGGTCCAACCGTATTAACATGCATTAGGTTCATAGAATTAATGACTTCATTAAAATCCATTATGCTATCCGGATTAGGTATGCTATTCCCTTTATACTCAGACTGTGTGGTGATTACATTGAAATCCCCCATCAACAACATGGGGTCCTGAGGGAGATTCAGTAAATCCAACCACAATTGAGCCCTTAGGGATCTCAGTGTTTTGGCATATACAAAAACGGCTAACCAAGGAGGGTTATTCCATTTATCACTGATTTTCATCACTAAACACTGATTGAATTGAGAGTGGAATATACATGATATAGAGTCATCCCACATCAACCATATTTTTTTATTTTCCGCAGTGAAATGATTAGAGAATCCTAGCCTCACCTTAAGAGCAATAATCTCCTTATTTTCATGCATAGGTTCAATTAAACAAAGGAGGGAGATCTTATGTCTCACAATCAGAGACTTAAGCCTGGGAATAGATTTGTTATATCCCCTACTGTTCCATACCAGCCAATTAGATATTATTGTGTGTTTTATCATTTAAACAATTAGATTTATTCCTGTGAGATGATCTGAGTATCATGTTAAGTCCTGTGAAGTAACTCTTCAATTTAGTGGAAGATCCTTTTTTATGCTTCGACTTTACAGAAATGTCAGTTCCAGGAGAGGAGGATACCTGACATGAGAACTGATCAGAATCCTCAAAGTTAGAGTTAGATACACCTTCCAAGTCCAAGCTTTCCCCAGACAAATCAGTTGAGACATCCGAGGAAACAGTTGCAAGTTCTTCTCCACCTCCATCCACATTTAGCTCCACCTTGGTATTTTTTTTCTTCCTCCAGCAAATCCTGCAAAATAGCAAAGCAATTTTCTGTTGACACAGGTTCCTCATAAGGAACCAGTGCTAAGGCAGTGGAGCTTGAAGCTTTATGTTTAGGCGAGAAGAGTGGAGAGATGTCATCCTTATAGTGTACGCTGATGATGTTGTCCCTGATTTTTGATATCAATCCAGTCTCCTCTGAAGACAGTTGAGGTGATGTACTTTCCAAATGGATATGATTGATCGAGAAGTCTGAGACAGCATCCTGAAAGAGTTCTAATGATTGCCTTCTCATGTGCATCTCTTTCTCCATGGGAGACAGACCTGATGAGGTCGCACTGATCCATTTTTCCTTAATCCTCCAAACTTCCGCACTCTTAGGACTCCCTTCCCGGTGTTTATTGGGAGACACTGAGCCTTCAGTTCCAACCACAGCAAGGTTGGAGACTTCCTGATTGGCTATTACCTGAGGTAGGGGACAGATTTTGCTCTGGTTGGGTATTTCTTTAGGAGACTGTTCTGTAGGTGTTGAAGTTTTTGGCAAGTCACCCCTTTCATTCCTCCTGCAAGTAACGTGGCTGTGTCCCAATTTGAGACATGTGAAGCAGTACGAGGGCTTCGATTCATAGACTATGTTGAACCATTTGTTCTTTGCAATCGACCCCAGCCTAATTCTATTCGGAATGGGGCATCTCAGATCGAACTCTACACACATCCTAATGACAGAGGGCCTGGTCAGATTCTTAGTCGGAGAATCCACTTGAATAAATTTCCCCAGAGAATCCCCTATCTCTTTCAAAGCATCCGGATGAAAATAGTGAGTTGGGGGGTATTCTATGCTAAGCCAAATTGGCACGAAAGGGGGCTCCTCCTCTAGATCAAAATCGGTGGTCCATTTTAGGACTCGCATAGAATGAGAGCCAAGATACCATACCGGTTTACTCCAGATTTTGTGTCTGTCTCCTTCAAGATTGAAAGTGAGCCGGATATGCCTTGAGTCCATGACTCCAACTTGGAAGTCCCCCTGTAGACCGATCTTTTTCATCTCCTTTCTAACCAGGTCCAAAGATGGCCTTCCCCGAGCGAATTTCCCAATCAGAGCATGGTTGAATGGGATAGCCATTTCCTCGATTTCAGCCTGTGGGAATATACATGCCATTTCGCCTTTATATTGGCGCAGTGGGTGTAGGTTCATATTGTTAGGGATTAAGGGTGAGTGTCTGGAGATCAATAGAGATTGGAGGTAAGAGGGCGGGCTCTCGCCGTTTGGCGGAGCCGCCATGGTGGTGAGTAGGCGGCGATTATAGTTAGAAGGTAGCGTAAACTAGCCGTTATCGGCCGTTATTGAAGAATTCAGAGTAGAGAAGTCAGAGAAGAGAGGTTTTAGAGAGAGAGAGCATATGGAAAAACTTCCAAAGATTAATACCTTTTCATTTTAAAAAAAAGTACTTCTCAACTTTCAACATTATAAACTAGAAATATTATTTTATTTTTAAATTAATTTTTTTAGTATTTTAAGTAGAAAAATAATAATATCTAAGAGCATGCGTAATGCTAAAGTCTTAATTTGAGTTGAAAAATATTATTTAGGCAATTAAAGTTATTTAGGCAATTGTGGGTTGGAAATAATTGAAAATAGTGGGTATCAGTCAAAGATGATGTGGAATAGACTGTATGACGTAAATATGACTGGATGATCGTGAAATTTGATGCGATTGAGAAGAGAGGGCAAAAGTCCCAAAATTGGACTTTTGCAGTGCATTTGCTCTTATGTTTCGACCCAGATTGGTTGTCGGCAGCAGTTGAATTCCGGGGGGCCACCTGTGTGTAATGCCAAAGTGCTTGTACAGCAATAATCCCACAACTTTGGAGTTTGAATTCCTCCATTTGTTAAGGTAGTTTGGTCTATCCAGTTCAGCTTATTTCACCTTCAATAATTTTATCTCAATTTTTTTATCTCTTCTCAACTCTTCTCAGATCTTCTCAAATAATCTCAACTCCTATTCTCTCAACTCCTCTCACCTCCTCTGAACTCCTCTCAACTCAGCTCTTTTCAGCTCCAATCAACTGAACACAACTTTAATGATTCAAGATCAGCTACTTTCAATTCCGTTCAATTCTTTTTAAATTTAAAAAGTTCTTTCATCTATTTTGAATATGAAACTTATAGTAAATATTTTTCATATTTGAATGCATGAATTATTTGTGATTATCAAAAGTATACATAATATCATAGATTTTAATTTAACATACAATTAAAATAGTATATTATTAATTATTAACAAATTATTAGATACCATAAAATTTAAAATCTTAATTTTAAAATTATTTAATTAAGTATCACTTGAGTGTTAAAATATTAATTATGAATTTTACTAATATTTATTTATTAAATTTTTAAATAAAATATTTATTTCACATGCTATTATTTATATCATGATTTATTAATAGGTAATATAATTAAATTAATTAATTAATTGTATTTAAAATATTTACAATTAATATATTGATAAATTCTATCTAAAATATTAATTAGTATTCTAAATTATGGAAGCATATTATAGGTCGATAAAAATTCACATGCACTATTATTTATATCATAATTTTTTATTAATTAATAGTTATTAATTATTAATATGTAATATAATTTAACCGTTATCTTCTTTGAACTATTTTTGTTCAGCTAAGTGTTATTTAGTTAGTTTAGTTTGATTTAGTTCAGTTCAGTTTGATTCAGTTCGGTTCAATGATTCAGTTCAATTCAGTTTAATTCAGCCTCGTTCTGTTGGACTAAGTCCACTTCAGTTTAGTTCATTTTGATTCATTTCACTTCAACTTTATTCAATTGGGTTCATTTTGATGCAGTTCGGTTCATTTTTTTTTCAATTATGTTCAGTTTAGTGCAATTTGGTTCGGTTCAGTTTTTTCATTTCAGTTCAGTTTCATTCAGTTAATTTGATTCGTTTCATTTCAGTTTCATTCAGTTAATTTGATTCATTTCAGTTCAGTTTGACTCAGTTAAGTTCAATTCAGTTCTTCTCAACTCTTCTCAGCTCTTCTCAACCTTAATAAATTCAGCTCAACTCAACTCATACCCGTTTCAGCTTAACTGGACAGGGCCTAAGGCTTCAGAACTTTGGGAACAATCTGTGAAACAACCAAAGTTACCAAATAAGAATTGGGATTGCATGTTACATTGCTTAAAAATATTCTCAAAATATTTATCTTAAAACCTCAGTTCGTTGATCTCTAGGTAATCCTTAGGCACATGTGTGACACTCCACCATGTATAGTATTACGTAATAGCCACATTCCCATGTATTTGCTTGTATCTTGTACTAATAAATACAATTTAGATTAGTAACATATAATTACAATAACTGATGACTAAGTAGAATATCGAGACATGAAAAGATAATCACACCTTGATTTGCATTAAGTCCAATCCCTCACCACCATTATTCCCCCGACCTTCAATAGAGTCACACAATAATTTAACTAATTAATCGTATGGTTGCAAGTGAAGAGGATCCAACCAGTAAATGCGCTTCTTGTAGGGGATGATAAATATTAATCTCTAATGGTCCCTACATCATTGGAGAAAAATATAAAAAATAATGTATTAATGGATTAGCTTTAATGACATGAGTGTGTATCCATCAACTTTCAATGTACGGCGAAACAAATAATTTTTTATACGTTCGTCGAAGACTTTTGCGAATGTAGTCAGCCCTCTCCTAAACAGTACACCCAATTTCTTGAGTAAACACTAGGCAAAAGTACCCTATCTAGCCCTTATCTTTTGGTTAGCAAAATAATACATGTACCTACAAAATGGAATTGGATGCATCAATTAGTACAAATTATCACAAATTATTAATAACTTGAACAAAGTAAAATGATGAACTATTTATAATAAGTATAGGGAAATTATCGTCTTGTTCACTTGGTCAAACCTCTATAGGTCTTCAAAGTCAGTCCATGATACGATAATTTCCAGCTTCAGAAAGATTACACATTCATTACCCGAGAATAAGTAAGTTGAGTTCCTTTAGTGTTTGACCATGAAATCATATAAGACCCTCACGAAATACGGCGACTCCTTAATAACTTGTGCCCAGGTGATAAGGGGTCTCGTAGTTTTTTCCACCTCAACGACTGGCCTAGATGTTGTCATTGGTGTCTTCTTCAAATGATAATCTTTGATCGGGTCTGTGTAAATAAGGCTACGAGGCCATAGAAGGAACATTCTCCGTACGGATCCCACTCGCTTGTAGTCGCTTTTCAAAAATGGTAATATGGCTTTGAGGACCTTTGGGTTTTCCCGATCGATGACCTCACCTCTTCCTCGCTCATCCTCCCATCAATGGCAATTTTAACATCCCTTTCAAAACATTCTTTCACTATTTCAAGTGCTTGCTAATCCATATCCACTGCAGCTCTTCAGATGAGGTGTTTCATTTTTCAATGCATTACTTTGTTTTTCCGCCCTTGTACCCTAGTTTTTAGGATGTTACAACCCAAGTAATATCTAGAGACAAATAAAAATTAGTTTAAATCACTTACATTTTCCTCATTATCCAACGTTCTCCTCTTATGAATTTCCCAACTATCCGGTTGAATATACGAATAGGTCAACCATGGACGATTACCCTTTGTGCTAGAGAATATGTAATCTCTAGACAACGTGTACTTGTGTTCTCTCCAACTCTTTGACATTGGCCGTTGCTTTCTTCTTCAAATAATCTAAATCCGGACAATCAATCTCAAATGACCTCTATAAAAATCATACAAAATCAAGATCAAACACATGCACCTCAATTTATATGAACCCTAGATGTAAGGATAACAGTAGAAGAACATGCAAAGTAAGAAATGCTAGTGGGTGCCTTGTATTCCTTCCAAAAGACGTCTTTGTATTCTTTAGGGATTTCATGCCAGTTATGGTACTTATCTACCCTTGTCCTACCCACTTTTCCCACCCAACTCGACCACTTAGCACGCTCTTCAGACAAACATTTTCCCCATTGGTCGAATGTTAACAATGTTAACTCATTCCTTGCCATTCTACTTTCTAAAGTTCTACAGTGTGTCCTAGCTATGACGACCTCTGTTGACCCTCCTCTTCACCATATTCATCACTGGTTGTATCAGAGAGTCCCTCGAGTGAACCCGTTGATTCTTCTCAAGTATTTTTCCTTGACATTATAGTACTATGGAAAATCAATGTATTCCACTTGGAAATAACTATAACAAAATAGAAGATATTAAATAATAGGAAACTATAAGAGGATCATAATAGCGCACATCATTTACATATATCTTAGGAAGAACACTAAAAAAAGGTTTGCGATTCATAAGATAATCACATAAAAAAACAACACCAACACTTTTACTTTTATCTTTCCAACAATAGATAAAGACTAATGGTTGAAATGATGTAGGTAAACCATTTCCTTAACCTCGTTAAAATCCTAACCAAAATCATAGGTTCTTTATGTGGATTCTTCAGAGAATATGTCATAGAGATGAAGAAAACTAGGGTTTTAGGACATTTTTCAATGTGAGTGAGAATCTATGAGAGATTTGTGAAGAATTGTGAAGATAAAGGTATTGGGAGGGTTTTTGGAGGAAAAACGTGAGGGAACTCGCGCTATAAACAAATGGGTAATTACTCATTTGAAAACAGCCTTGATTACCCTGGTTTTTTTTAAAAGAAAGGAAATGTGTTCCAAACTTGGAATGGTTATCAGAGAAATTGTTCCAAATTCAGAACTACATCATTTTTCCGTGAAATACGACATACTTTGTTTCAAGATTGGAACTTATTCTCCTATATATATATAAATTGGGATCAATTTTATAACCATTACAAAACCCTAAATCCCCAAATTCTAATTTCCCCTATATTTGCAAACTCGTAACCCCTATACACTCTTCTCCTAACTAACTAGCTAATGGGTCCTAGATATCGCGGTGGTAAATTGGGCGGTGGACGTGGGAATGCATCAACCAGTAGCCAACAACGAACTTAGAAGCAACCCAAAACCACATAAATATTTGTCAACCTGGGTGCCAAGCAAAGTTATGTGGCATTCAATCACATGAAATGCAAAAACCCAAAAGTTATCCGTGCATCGGATGTCGTGCCATTAGTTCTAGGGCATTTGATTAGTAAATTAGAGGCATCAATTTTTAACAAGTTACTCCTCTTAGATGAACCCATCCATTATAATGAGGTTTTGCAATTTTATGTTAATTTAGGACAGTGTAGTAGTAATAAAGACCAGACAGTCGTAAACAATATAAAAAATACCCGTTACAAAGTATTTAATAAATGATGCCCTAGGTTGAGACTGACCCTACTCAATTGAAGCCTATTTATGGGGGGGGGCTATAGAAATTTTCCATCTATAGAATTTTCCCGGAGTAACAGAGGTAACCTTGTTGTGCCCGGTGGCTATGGCTAAAAAATATTTCAATAGGTCGGGATCGGCACCCGGGCAGATACAGAGCTATGATGTGGGGGTGTTGTCTGCTGAGAATAGGTTGGTTTCTGAGTGGATTTGTCAAAATTTCCTATCGTCGAGGGGCCATGTGACCCGTCCCCTTGGGAGGCCGTCGCCGTACCTCTCAAATATACTATTTATAGTCCTAAATGCGTGCTAACTACAATTAAGTAGCTAGT
>JAULKK010317982.1:0-11543 GCA_032355705.1 Rubia peregrina
AAAAATTAAATTATTAATGTAACACCAACAAAAAAAACAGTGAACAAATTACACATAATCAATTTATACCTAAATCCTAAGTTTTCAATAAATTTATATCGAATCACAATCAAATTAATTGTATTGTTTAATAAAATCATTATATATCTAAAATTAATTAAATAATATAACAACTTAATCAAATAACGTAATAAGTTAACAAATATGACTCATTAGTCACTAATTTTCTCCACCACCCGCCACATTTTCAAGCTTGCATTTTTCTGAAGTATCTCTGAACTAAAAAGTCTACAATGTTCCAATGGGGTATTTCAGATTGGGCTTTAAGCCCAATTTTTCATTTTTTTTGCCTCTAACGAACCAAAACGACATCGTTTCACTTATGTGCGACATCGTTTTGTTTAATGAAAATATAAAAAAACAAAAACAAACCCATCTTCTTCCTCATGAGCTTGTTGGAAACAGAGCTCGCAACTAAACCTAGGGGTGGCGGAATTCATGAATTTCGGTGGCATCTAGGCCTAAATTCCGAGCCACCGGATGTTAGGGGTGGCACCAGCCCCCATTGCCCCTGTGTATGCTTTTGTTTGAATTATATACATTAGGAGAGCATTCCGGTCACAATAATTCCGGGTTTGATTAATTATTTAGTTCTTTATTATTATTTATTATTAGTTAATTATTTTTATTAATTTAATTATTATGAGTAAATAATTTGTATATCTGCATGGAATAACAAGCATTAGTTTATGAATCGTGAGACCTAATTGTTTTATAATTGATTTTTACGTGTTCTTGATTGTTTTTGGTTTAATTTTATTCTTAATATGTTTAAGCCTGATCAACGTGAATATTATTGGGATATTGCTATCTAATTCCGCCAATACTTAATCATTGGAAAGGGTTAGTAAGTAGCGAGTTCTTGTAAAAAATAGCTAACTAGCTAATACTGTAATAGTAAGATGGGGAACAATTAAGTGTTCATTACTATTTGCTTTTACTTTGGTAATCGTTGTATCAGGTTCTTTTCATTCTTAATGCTATCGAGGTGTGTATTTGGTTTAGCGAATACTTTCCGTGGGCATCTTGGTAAGAGAAATAATTTATTAATTGTAATTGGTCAATTGTCGACAATGTAAGAAAGAATTTGGGAGGTTAAGCATACCTACTTTCCTATAACTGATAGATACGTAAGGATTAATTCATCATTGCGCCTATGACCGATGTTTAACTAATTTGAGTTATTCCGAGTTGATTACATTCTTCATATATTTTCTAAATATTTATATTTGTTAGTTTTCTTTTTATTTCATATTTTACAATAGTTAGTTTTCATTATTAGTTACTTGATAAAATCTTGAAAATTGAGTTGTGGTGGCTGCCCCAAAAGTGTTTTATATTAGTAGATATTTTTATTGTTATTGATCTGTTCTTTGTGGGATCGATTCTGCTTTCTACTGTACTAATCTCATCTATATAGTTTGCAGATTATTTTTGTGTGTGAAACGACGTTCACCAAATTGGCACCGTTGTCGAGGAACGGTAAGTCAATTTCAAGAAAAAAAATTCCTACTAATCTATGTGTTAGTGATTGATTTTATGAGCATAACAAAAAGGCTAGATTTAATATTGGACCCGGAAGTTGAGAAAAAAACCAAGTGGAACCGAAAGAGAATAAAGGCGCAGGAATCAGTTTCTTCCGTGACCATTCAGTTTTCCCAAACCGGACCCCTTACATTTTCAGCAACCACCTCCGATTCGGAAACTGACACCAAAATGAACAGAGTTGAAGAAAATTGGAATCCTGGGGAAAAGCCAAAAAATACATTCTGGAACTCACTGGTCATAGTGAGAAAGATCCCCCCACTCCCATTCAGTTGCCAAAGACTGAGAATCCGATAGAGATCAAATTGGCATTCCTGAATGTACTTCCGAAGTTCCACGGGAGAAGCACCGAAGACCCTTTAAATATTCTGAGTGAATTTGTGAAAATTTGTAAGGTTCAAAAGAGGCCAGCCTCCGTGACTGAAGATCAATTCAAGTTGGTGGTGTTTCATTTTAGTCTGATAGGAGTAGGCAATCAATGGTTCTCGAGCCTTCCACTCAACTCCATTTCGACGTGGTCTGAATTGAAGAAAATATTTTTGGAATACTATTTTCCAGCCACAAGAATGGATGATTTGAAGAAAGAGATCACTAGTATCAACCAAGAGTACGATGAACCATTGAGTGCTTATTGACTAAGGTTTAGAAAGTTAGTGGACAGCTACCCTAGCCCTAGAATGACGGAATGTCAGTTGTTCCAGTGCTTTTATCAAAGAATGACATCTACCAACAATGATTATGGTGAACTCTTCCAGTAGAAGCGGATTTCCTACCTTCAATTGAATGAGGCTAGAGAGATCATTAAAAGATTGGTGGATTCCAAGAAGGATTGTGATCAACCGGAAGTTTGAATCTTGAAGAAGGTGGCACAAACATCCACTCCTGAATATGATAATACCAAGGAGAGGATAGAAAGAATAGAAAAAATACTATCCAACTTTGTTGACAAGGTTGCAGCTATACAGGAGGGGTCTTGCGATGCATGTGGAGCAGTCAACCATACGATGACGCAATGCATTCTTACCTTGAGAGAGATACATGTCCAAGCTAATGCCATGGGGAACTAAAATGAGAGGTAGCCAAGAGGTGATCTATATCCCCCACACCTTCAATCCAAGGTATATGGATCACCCAAACTTCCGTTGGAGAGAACAAGGTCCCCCACCGCAGCGGCCTCTACATCACCATCAGCCATATGTTCCACCAATGCAACGAGATGCCCTAGTTTTTCCTCAACCTCAAAAAGCTCGTCAAGAATAATCAATGAATGATAAGCTGGACATACTGATGGACATGATGCAGATGCAGATGCAACAACGAAGCTCTAAGAAGACCGAAGCAACCTTGGATGAGCACACACGAAAAATTTCCCATTGGTCGGTTCACTGAATGAACTTAGGATGAAGCAACCTGGATTGCCTTCTCAGGTCTAGTTGAACCCACATGAGATGGTAAATCAAGTCACACTCAGAAGTGGGAAAGTAGTTGGTGCATTGCCATTGAAATCCACGATAAAAAACATGGAGGGGGTCACCAATGTATGGTTTAGTTTGCCCAAACGGAATCATATGGAAGAAGAGCAGATTCAAGAATCGGAAGAAAAAGGTGACGAAATCACCATACATCCCTCAACCCCTGAACGTCTAGAGTTCATGCATGAGGTAAGTCGAGGGTGCCTGCGGAGGTTAGTAAAAAGTCAACCTTATATGATCCATCAATTAAAATTCTTCCACTGTTCTCTCGTAGATTGGAAAAGAAAAATGAAGATAATATGGATTTTGTCTCGATTTTTGAAAAAATGGATATTAATCTTCCGTTCTTGCATGCCCTAAAATTAGCACCGGTAATAAAATTCTTGTCAGATTTGCAGGAAAGCCAAAAAAGTTGAGTAAAATCATAATGGGTGAATATGTGTCAGCGGTGATATAAAAGAAACTGCCTCAAAAGTGCAAGGACCCATGTATGTTTTCCTTACCTTGTTATATAGGATATAAAAATATTGACACTTCCATGTGTGATTTAGGAGTTTCGAAATGATAGACACTGGAGTAGTAATTCAATTGGCAGATAGATCTTGCGTGTTTCCTGAAGGGTTGTTGCAAAATGTTCTTGTGAGAGTTAATGATTTTATTTATCCAGTGGACTTTTATGAGGTAAAGATTAATCATACCAATGATAAAGGAACACATGGGGTATTTTTGGGTGTCCATTCTTGAAAACAAAAAACATCGTTATTAATATTCGTAATGGAACTATTCCTCTTGATTATTTTGGTGATAAGTACACACTAAACATTGAGAAACCAATGAAGGAACATAGAGATGCTGAGAATGTGTATGCAATCAATCATACTAACGCTCATGTCCAAGATTCTCTTGAGACTAAAGTTTGCGGGATAAGATGGGAATTCAATTTCCTAAAAGTCCAGACGAGACACATGTTCAAGGCTTGAGCGATAAGGAAAACCTCCAATTGCTGCAATCAATGTACTCTTAGGATGTTGTGCCCAGCACTGAAATAGGCAACGGAGTTCTCAACCTAAATAACTCCAAATCGGATGTTAGAAAAAATTCCAAAGTGTGTATAGGGTCCCGTCTGCCATAATAGTCCCATCAGATGTGAAAAGCCTTAAATTTAATTTAGAGTTGAAGGTGTTGCCACTCGATTTGAAGCATGTTGATCAAGGAGATGTGATACTCTTACAGTGAGTATGGAGTCGCTCAAGTGTGAGGAAGAAACAAAGTCCAAACTCCAAAAATTGGGAGATCTACGATTGGAAGGGTTTGATCAAACTATACGGTACAAAGAGCGTAATAAAATGTGGCATGACAGGAATTTAAAGTCTAATAAATTCATGGTTGGGCAGAAAGTTCTTATTTTGGAGTCCAAGTTTTGATTCATGTCATGGAAATTCAAGTCTAAGTGGGCAATGCCTTTAGTGGTGTCTTCAATTTGGCCAAACGGGACCTGTTACAACAATAGAAGCTGAATTTTGTTCGAAAATAGCAGAATGGAAGAAATTACATTGTGCCATATGACAGATAATTAACAGCATCTGGAAGTATAACCAAATACTATAAACAAAGGCGCTAATTGGGAGGCAACCCAAATGTCTTTTCTTTTTTTTTTCTTTTCATTTTGCTTTAAAAAATTCAATAATTTTTTAGGAATTTCAATTTCTCATCTGCTCTCAGTTCTTGATCTACAGAGTTGAAGTACTTGAATTTTCACCATGGAGAATTCACAACTTTGGAGAGCCGGGACTCGCAGGGTTCCATTTGGCCAAACTGGAGGTCTGCGGAAGAACCTGATCCTGATTCTAGGCTTTCTTCTTTTTGGAAATTTCTCCAAACCCAACACTATAAGTTCCCTCTTTCCCTTTTATTTTATTTATCATGATGTTTGACTATGTGTGAAACATTTTCTCATTCAAGCTTTGGATTATTTGCTTGAGGGCAAGCAAAGTTTAAGTGTGAGGAGATTTTTTTTTGTTTTGTATTTTTTTAAAAATACTTTTATAAAAAATTCCCCAGTTTTTATAGTCAAACATGTATTTTTTGTGTTGTTTTGAGTCAATAATTTGATATGAAGAAATTCTAGTGGTTCTTGATAAAAGAACCCTACCAGTTGTAAATTTCATTGTTTAACAAACCTGATAAATTTGATATGACCTGAAATTTTTGACTGAGATAATCTGTAGTTTGTGAAATTTGATTGATATGATATTTGGGATAAAGAAAAAGAACGAGTTTAATTTAAAAAAATTAGCCTAGAAAGTGAGGTTTGAGAGAGTAGAGCACTCTTTACATCCATCTTTGTTCTGGGAGATCACATTGTTATAATTGGAGTTGTTATGTGTGAAAGTGTTGGAAGGCATTAGGATGAAACCACAGAGCTTAAATTACCTACCAATTACATTAACCCCTAGTGAAACACTTTGAAACTTTGACTATGTTCTTTGTTATGAGTTACTATATATTTAGTCATAGCCTTGTTGTATCCTCTCTCTTGGCCATATTATGCATGTGGAGTTGGAGTTGGAGTTGTGAATTCATCCATTGAATTCTCTTTGAGTTGATAACATTACAGAGTATGTGTTAAGTTTGCCCAGACTAAACGGTTTCAAAATTCAAGGCTGAATCTTATTATGAACAGTGACGTTGGAGTTCTGTTTGGCCAAACTGGAAAGGTAGTCAAACCTGTGGGAAAAAGAAGAAAAAAAATCATATTTTTACCATGTTGCGATTTTCCCTCAAAAGTACTGATTTTGTACTATATTGGAGAATAATGGTGCTGGAAAATTTGAAAGAAAAATAAATATATAAATAAATAGCACCTACATTTGATGTGGTATTTCTTGGCTATCTCTTACTAACCATGAGTTTGAAGGCTGTTGGTGAATGTCTACTATACATGGATGATGGTATGAAGAAAAAGACATGCTTAATATTTGATCAATATTGTTGGTGATTACAACCCCTGGGATTTCACCAATCTAAATGGTCGCTAGCCCCGTTTTAACCCTTGAGAAAGATCTTCTTGATTTGCATATTAACTTCTCTATTTTATACCTTGTGAATTATCTGAGTGATTTTGCTTAATATTTTGAAAGTGATTGTGTGAAACTATGAGAAAGTATTCATTGCTTGTCCGATTTTAACTAAATTGATGATTAAATTTCCTGATCTTGAATATTTTCAATTCAATTAGTTTGAGAATTGATGATTTACAGGTGTGTTAACGTGATCTTTTACTCCTTGGCAGGAAAAAAATTATCGTTATAAGAGTAGATTCTTGAGTTTTTAAATGTTAAATTTTCGTCTGTCTCGTCGTATGATTTTTGTTTCTATTTTCCATCTTATTTTTATTGAGTCATTTGAGATAGAGTCTTATGAGGGAATGAGTATTTATGAACACTGTGGATTATTGATTGATCTTATATGCTTCACTTCATACTTGAGGGCAAGTATGATTCAAGTGTGAGGATATTTGATGTGCTATATATTGTGTTCATATTTTTAGGATTATTGTGTATTTATTGAGATATAATTTACACTTTAGGTGTTTTTGGAGCATGAATTCATGGATTATGATGAATTGTGAGGGAGCTATTCATTGTACTCTTTCTCCCTTAACCAACGGTTTTTTCTCACTGGGTTTTTCAGGTTAAGGTTTTTAATGAGACGATGTGCTCCAATGGAAAATGTTCTTATTTTATAAGACATTATTCAAGAGATAACGGATGGGAGGCAAAAGCAGAATTTCTGAAGTTATGGGGTGAAAAGTGAATTATTGAAGAAATATGGATTTGAAGAAAATAAAGATATTCACTTCTCATATTGATAAAGATTGTAATATCTATTTTCATTTGTAATTCCTTTATTTTAGGAATTAGTTAATTAGAGTTAGAATATATTTTGATTTATTTTCTTCCATAAGAAGAATCCGAATTAAAGTTAAATTCGCTTTTGTAATCTTAGAGCCGCACGGATGACGGATGTATAAATACTTATGCAGCATAAGAGATACGGGGACAAACATTAGTTTAGGGGTTTGGTTTTAGTTTAAGTTTAATATTTTTTTAGCTATTTTCGATGTGGAGAACAGGGAAGGACTGTATGCCTTTGGTTTGAATTATATACATCAGGAGAGCATTCTGGTCACAATAATTCCTGGTTTGATTAATTATTTAGTTAGTTATTATTTTATTAGTTAATTATGTTTATTAATTATATTATTTATTTAGTTTAGTTTAATTATTATGATTAGCTAATTTATATAAATATCGGCATGGAATAATAAGTAGTAGTTTATGTGAATCGTGAGACCTAATTGTTTTATAATTAATTATTATGTGTCTTGATTGTTCTTTGGTTTAATTTTATTCTTAATATGTTTAAGCCTGATCAACTTGAATATTATTGGGATATTGCTATCTAATTCCGCCAATACGTAATCGTTGCAAAAGGTTAGTAAGTAGCCAATTTTTGTGAAAAACAGCTAACTAGCTAAGATTGTAATAGTAAAATGGGGAACAATTAAGTGTACATTACTATTTGCTCTTACTTTGGTAATTGTTTTAGCAAGTTCTTTTCATTCTTAATGTTGTCGAGGTGTGTATCTGGTTTGGCGAATACTTTCCGGGGGCATCTTGGTAAGAGAAATAATTGATTAATTGTAATTGGTCAATTGTTGACAAGGTAAGAAAGAATTGGGGATGTTAAGCATATCTACTTTCCTAAAACTGATAAATACATAAGATTAATTCATCATTGCGTCTATGATCGATGTTTAACTAATGTGAGTTATTTCGAACCGATTACATTCTTCATATATTTTCTAAATATTTATATTTGTTAGTTTGCTTTTTAATTATCTTATAATAGTTTGTTTGCATTATTAGTTGTTAGATAAAATCTTGAAAATTAAGGTGTGGTGTATACACCAAAAGTGTTCTACATTAGTAGGCATTTTTGTAGTTATTGCTCCGTTCGTTGTGGGATGGACTCTGTTTTCTACTGTACTAATCTCATCTTTAGAGTTTGTAGATTATTTAGGTTAGTGAAAGACGTTCACCAATATAATGTTATAATAAACCAAAGTCTAACAGGAATAAAATTCCAAAATCTATAAAAAAAAATTACCATCTAATCTAACCTACAGGAAACTAATTTATAAGGTAACTTCCATTTATAACCCTTCATACAAGGAAATGATGTCTATTTCCTTATCAGATATCTATGATTAGTCTATTTAAATTGGATATCTACGGGTTCACATTAGGCTTCTTATTATCATATTGATGAACATCTAGCTTTCCATATAATCAAGCAAATAAGATTTGGCATGATGTTTATGAAGCTATTCATGGTTTTAAAAGGATCTGCATAGGACCAAAACCAAGATAGCCTATTAAAATGGTGCCTAAATTGTGGGATCTAGATTCCCAAAAAATTTAATTACATGATCCCACAGTTTCAGAGAAACTGAGCAGGTGTTAAAGATATGAGAGGCAGTCTGAATGTCAGCGAGGCATAATGAACATCTAGAAGTAATATTAATTCCAAAGACAGAGAGTATATCATCTAGAGGTAACATGTTACTCCCTCCGATTTTTTAACATTGCCTCATTTTCCCTTTTGGGATGTTTTCTTAATATTGGCTCATTTCCCCTTTTGGCAAATTCCAGGTTGTTTTCATCCACACAATTTACTTTTTACTCTTTCAATGCATTTTCAACCACTATTTCTACCTTCCTAACTCCAAGTGCCAAAAGTAAGTGAGCAATGTTAGTTAATCGGAGGGAGTATTTGTTAGTTTCCATGTAAACATAGCAGTTCTCCTAAGCAGCAATGTATATCATACCTTGTTAAGGGCTGATGAGAGAGTTTTTTCTCATAAACTAAGTTGACTGAGAAATTACCTGTGATTCTTGGTTTCCAGATTATAACATCATGTTCATCTTTGAGTGTGTGGTTCTGCTGGAATACCTGCAATGTTGAGGAAAGAAGACCTACTACCAGATTCTGCATATATTCATATTTATTTCTACAAAATTCTGCAATTTTGAACATTGGATGAGAAATTGTAATGGAAAAATTCCATATGTCAATTAAGCACCCTAGATTAGACCAGTTGGCTATCCAGAAATTGCTAGTTCCTGAACCCGTGAGTACAAATGTGTTTTGTACTGCCGTTTGTTAGACTCTGATGCATCTCTTCCAAGGATCTGAGGTCTTTGATGAAATAGGCATAGCCCAGATGAGTTTAGTCTAAAGGGTTTTTCCTTCCTGTAACTTCCACCAGAGTTTCAATGAAAATGAACCAAAAACTGTGTTGAAATTCCTGATGTTTAGGCCATTTTAAATTAATGGTACAACAATTCTGCCACAGCCTCTTTAGTGTCTCTTAAGTTTGGCATCTGATCATTTTCCCCAAAGGGAATCTAGGAAAATTCCCTCGATTTTCTTAAATAATGATTTTGCGAGGGACATGACAAACCATATGTGCTGAGGAATGACTAAGATTACAGGTTTAACAAGAATTGTTCTTCCAACCATGTTCAATAATTTAGAGTTCCAGTTTTGAACCCTGGAGTTAATCTTCTTAACTATTCCCAGGAAAAATCTAGTTCTTTTCATTCCTTTGAATACAGGGACTCCTAGATACGTGAATGAGTAATATTCCCCAGTCATGTTTGTTATGCTCTTTATTCTATCCATTGTAAACTGACTAGTTTTACTTTCTACTCCAATAAATATTGGCCTATTTACTTTTTCCAAATCAAACTCTAAATTTTTTTTACCCTAAATATTAATAAATATATTTATAATAAAAATATCACATGAGATATTGTTAGATTCATCTTAACCTCTATCAATTTTTAATGTGGAATTGTTACATGCAGTTAGAGATATTGACGGTCAAACGTGATCCTTGAAAATCGTGAAAAAGTAAGTAGTTCAATATTTGTGGGAAAGAGTGAGAACATATTAAGCATTTTTGGAGCAGTTAATTATCTTACCAGTGCCTCTTTCATATAAAACTAGGAAAGCTACCAGATTTGTGAGGGATTTCTTTGTTGCCTTAATAAAGATGTCTGTGTCATCTACATAGGATAGGTGAGATAGTTTCATGGATTATGGAATTTTGAAACTGTCCATTAGGTTTTCCTGAAACATATGCTTTAAGCCTCTGTTTAGAACCTCTGTTATCAGGTTAAATAGGATAGGGCAAAGAGGATCCCCTTGCTTGAGGCCTCTTGATGCTTTGTTTTCCATTAATTAAGACTGGGAAATAAGTTGACGTATTAACATAACAAAGTGGGCTTGAAATTCCATTTTTAACAATAGGAAATTCAGCATCAAAGACCCTATCAAAAGAGTTTAACAAGTCCATCATGGCTATTAAATTAGTACAAACTCATGAAATAAATACAAATAATCAAGATCTAAAATTGTATGAACTAGCATAAAAATGAATCAAATAAGAAAAACATACTCATTTGAGTAGATATGATCAAGCACAAAGTCCTAATCCTTCCTATATTTTCTCTCATTATTTTAGGCATTTAAGGTGTTCACCTAGCCACTCATTATTTCCCCCAATTTAAGCCTACTTTTGCACCAGTTTATACCGGTATGCTTAAATGCTTACCTTTTTCTTTTTCATTATTTTTTCCGTTTCTTTTCTTTTTCAAAATTTTAAAGATAAAGCAAGTGTACAACATATAAATCAGCAATCATTATCCCTCCCCCATACTTAAATATTGCTTTGTCCTGAATGCAAAAGAAATCAAATAACTATGGCTAGAAAAAAGATAATAAGATTCACTAAGTGAGGAATCCGATGTGTACCGTTATACACGTGTTAACCAATGCATGCGACACATTTATTATCATATTTTTTTTGGTTGATTGCTAGTTTTAGTTAGGTTTATATGACAAAGGGTTTAGACGGTCATTATTTATTTTCTTGTCTACATCCCGATTTTTTTAGACTTAACTGAAACTAATGGAAAAATTTTATTCACGAGAACCTAAATTTTTTCTTGTGAGCTTACAAGTAGGTTGCTCGTGAGTATTTTTACATCATTTTGTAGAAGGCCATCTGAAAGGGTGGTAGAAGATATTAAAGGCCATCCGAAAGGGTGGTAGTAGATTGAATGCCATGGACCTAAATCCATGGTAATAGATAGAATTGAGCCGAAAAAGGCGGATTAGAAGTTCAAAAAGTCAAGACAGGAAGACAGCGCCAATCGGCTGAATCAGCTGGACGACCGATCGACAATCATGAGGCCCAACACGAGCCAAGCCAAGGTAGCATGGTCCATGCCATGGGTGGCGACCATGGCCCGTGCTAGCTAACATAGGCCATGCCATGACTTCTCAACATGAGTCGTTCGGGTTTGTGCAGGTTGTGCCTCCCGTGTTCCTAAT
>JAULKK010317992.1:0-11542 GCA_032355705.1 Rubia peregrina
TGTATAAATGCATGAATTGGTTCAATGCTTAGACACGGTGTAGTGTTTATAAGTGTTACCAAGCTTGTTGATTCTTCATGCTTAATGTCATTAATGGGATACCTTAAGGCGTTGAACGACTAAAGGGGTCATTAGTAAGGTTTAGCTAGAGATGCCGAGTTCACTCTTGTAAACTACTATCAAATAAGGGTTGACGATTTATCTTCACAACAAGTAGTTAAAGTAGTGAATAGGTCGTGGATTCCAGGATAGATAATAGGTTCGAAAGCGGAAATCTATTGCCCCCAAGGTTTTATTATTTGTAGTTTTTATATCTTTGTATTAGTTTGTTGCATGATTAGCATAGTTACTTAACTTTTCCAGTTATCTTGTCTTTACTTTCATAACTTAGAAAAACCAACACAAAACCCTCTCTTTACATGCTTTTATATGTATGTATATATCTATATCTAGGCCTATATGCACACTTATATGTGTAAACCCTTAGGAATATCCCTCTTCTCTATGGACTACTCTGACTTGCCACTATCTACTTAATTGTATTTAGTAAGCAAAAAGGGCTTATAAATTATATCTTTGAGAGGTACGACGATGACCTCGCAGATGTGTCAGAACTCAGAATTGGAGATAAAAATGTATTCAATTCACCACAACATGAGGTTCTAATTTGGGCCCAAACGTGTCAAAGGAAGGGCTCGAAAACTAAACAATTAGTATTTGCCAAAAGTTTATGAAAAATATACTATGACGCCAAAATTTTGTAAATGGACCATATGCATCGAATCTTCGTTCCCAGACTAAAGGTAACTAACTGTAATTCATAATAATGCATAGGGTTACAGAGAAATGCATGAGGAGAAGTGTGTGATTTTTACACCGGGAATAATACATAAGTTCACTAATAATACCTAAATTCACAAATAATTATGTGCATTTGGTTCTTCTTTCGACATTTCATCACTAGGCTAGGGATCCCATACATTAGGACCTATATTAGTAGCATTGTCTAGTCTTGGATCGTCGCTGACTTGGAATGGGCCAACAACATTTAAGGTCGGTATAAATTGGTAACTGAACACCTTTCCCATATGATCATACCAGTTCCTAAGGATACGAGAATCTGTCACCAAATTCTTAATACCATCCTCCAATGTTGTCAGCCTAGCCAACAGCGCGACCCTCAGGTCGGGACCTTGCTTGGAAAATGATTCTACATAAATCTTACTCGTTGGCTAACCATAGTTGTCATGGGGGTAATATAGAACGCCGACCTTCGAACACAGTGACAAAATTAGGCTGTTGAAGCCATAGCACTCAGCTTTATCCAATTCTCGTCTTAGCAGGAGGAGGATTTAATACCCCCACATTCCAACAAAACTGCTTTTTAATAGCATGAAGGTCAACCAAATGGTTTCTATGAACTTCCGTGTTGACTGTCACGGGCGAAATTGAGATGAAACAAAAATGATACCACCTATTCATTTCCACAACGAGAGCCTTCTTTGGAATTTTAAACATATTCAGCATAAATAATTCGTCAACATAAGTTCCATCTAGAGTAATAGCCCGCCCGATTTCCTTAACAATATCATCTTGATACTCATTGTTTTTTAACAATGCTAGATATTCATCCTCCCCTTTAGCCACATGAGGTAACCCGTACACATCACTTATCTCTTCCGGCATGAGTGACACTAATTTGTAGGTGTGGTATCGATTCAATTTTCAAATATTTAATTTTATTCATATCGACCTTTTAGAAACTCAAAACCAAAAACAGAACAACATTTGGAAATATCAAAATTGGTTTTTTAGTTTTCAATTTAAATTCAATATGTTTGAATAAACCAAATTGAAAAATTACTATAAATAAACACAAACTACTAACTACTTAAAACATATAATCTAACTGTATATTTTTTTGGAAAGAAAAATAGAAAACACAACCTAAAGAACATGAACTTAAAAATATATGCATATTAAATATTTAAAAGCCATCAAAATCTAAACAACATGTTACACAATCTGTGCATGTTAAAAGCCAAATTATTCAATCAAATAGTTTTGAAAGGAATGTGAAATAGAAATATTAGAAACAAAAATATACAATTAGGGTAAATTAGCTTAAATACGCTTGAGATGTCCCTTTATTTTTCCATTTTAAAGTAATAGTATAAAATAATAATATTTTATATTTTATTGGCATATATTTAGTTTATTTATAGGGATATATACCAATATTACTCTACCTACTTGAGTAAGTGTCAATATAACACTCAGATAATTTTTAATGCAAAAACAACCCTAACTATTTAATAAAAGTGTCAATATAACCCTCATACCCCATTTTTATGCATTGACTGTGAATTTCCGGCATTGACTCCAGGTAATTTGACCAAAATACCCTTTGGGGTAAAATTTGATATTGAGTGGACAATTTTACCCTTATAGTTTGTCGTACCACCGTAGAGTGCTGCTGGACCACCGCCGTAACAGGCAGAGTTATATCAGCATATATGAAAATTGGTAGGGTTATATCAGCACATTCTTAAAACCTATGGGGTTATATCAACACATTTGTAAAAAAACATAAGGTTATATTAGCATATATCATAAAAGTTAAGCATGTCGTACTTGGTTGGCCTTAATGGGCGACTACATCATTATATACACCATTACTACATTGGAAAAAAAAGCCTTATACACCATAAAATTTGACATCATAACACATCCATTCATATTAAACACCATTATTACATTTCATAGGTTCTTTTCAAAACTCATCAACATTAAAAACCCTAGGTCGAAGAACACAGCTAAATAACAACCACACACATTACCAAAGGACATCCAATCATCAATCCAGACTAAACACAACAAAATGAACAAAATATGATCAAAACCCCATATTCTATAGAATGCGCTTATATAACCCTACACCTTTTACGAATGTGCTGATATAACCCTATAAGTTTTAGGAATGTGTTAATTTAACCCTATTAGTTTTTATAATGTACTGATATAACCACAAATATTACAAGCAGTTTGGCGGTGGTCCGGTGGCAGTTTGACGATGGTCTGGTGGTGGTTCGACAGTGGTCCGGTAATGGTCCGACAGTGGTTCGACGGCGGTCCCGTGGTGTTCCACCCCAAAATTTGGGGTATTAATAATTCTAATGGTAATAAGTCGTTTCCTATTTTTTGTATTTTATTTTTCTAGAAGGGTATAAATGTATTTTTATAAAATTCCAGCTAAAAGTTGTTGGACAGGGTTATATTTGCACTTTCACTGACTACCTAGGGTTATATGGCACTTTCGAACACTGGGAGTTTATATTGGCACTTATGTCAATTAGGTAGGGTTATAAAAGTAATTTTCTCTTATTTATATAATAGTAAATCAATTTTCGTGTTGATTTTCAATTTGTATTTAGAAACCGAAAATCAAACCATAAATCATATATAATTCGATTTAATCGATTCAAATATTTGAAGATTTGAATATTAAATTTGTTTCAATTTATTCAATATTCAATATTCGGATATCAATTTTCATATTTTTTTTTGCCTACTCCTACTAATTTTCCTATGCAAAGCACTAGGTACTTCTTTGTCTGATACCTAAAATTTGCGTAGAAATCATATACGATATATGTGTTGAACGCAGGAGGTGTATCGCAAATCTTTTCCCATTCAAGACTCCGGATACATTCATCGAATGGGGAATATCCTCTATTTCCCTTTCCAGATAAGACCTACATAATTTTTACATTTAGGCAATGACCCTTGCCTGTTAGAATATGAAGGTCTCCTCCGGATACTTTTTATCGAATCTACTACTCAGTGCAAATGAGGATTCCTTATGTGGCCTCTTCATGAGAATTTTTGGTGCCATGCCTTGAAATCCCATACAAGCATTTATCAAATACATAATATGCGATCAAAAAAGAAACATAACAAATGACAATCATTCATGAAGAAGACAATTTTAATAATTCTATTTAACTAACCAACAAGCAATTGTCTTTGGTTAAATGCATCACAATGATTTAGACAAGCAATAGACTACAATAGAACACATTATACGACCCTAATTCAATACTAAGGATTGTGAAATCCAACTATCATAAAAGAAATGAACACACGAGTTCTTGAATTACATTACCTTAGTCTCATGGTTGTTTGATTAACATGCGGAGAATAGGTTCTCAATGACTTATGGGTATAAATTTCAAATGATTAGTGTGTGAGTTGCGAAAGTGATTCGAATGTGAGACTATTCTCTATTATATTCAAATGAACACATCAGCACCAGGTGTGGACACATGAACCAACTCAAATAATATACAAGGTAGCCTTAGGTGGATGTTTTAAATTAATTAAACATGATAGCAGAAGTAGATAGAAAGCTATTGCTATTTTCCCTTCTAAGTATGGAGTACCGGTCAAGTTAACCTGTGCCCATGGTTGGTGAATTGGTGCTACAATTTACTTTGCGCAACAGCCTTTGCTTGCTTTATATAGGGTTTTTTTTATGTAGGATAAGCAGACAGAGAGGAAACTCAAAAAAATCACAAAGTCCCGAGAACCAGTTGCTACAACTGGTGCCAATAAGCTAATTACAAATGCTTATGGGTTCTGTACACACCATCCAAAGGGTGCTTGAATGTTGGAACTAAAATTTTAACAACACTACCAGAAAGTGGAAAACAGAGTAGGTGCTCTGTTTCAAGAAGCGGTTGGTTTGTCTTTTCCAACCGAAGCTGGATAGAAAAAGCAGACTCATAAGGCTGCTTTTAATGCAAAATAATTAATTCCAAGAAAAAAATACAATTCAGAATAAAACAAATCACCCACTACAAAATCACCATCAATACCGCATGTTTTAGAACACAAAATATTTGTTTTAATCAACATGCCAAAAAATCAAGACAGCGAACAAAATAGCTCCAAACATCCACATAAACAAGATGCCCTTTCTATCATTACTTTTTCAAAACAATATCACCTGCCACAATTTGACCAATCTTGTCAACCCACAATCCATCACCATGTGAACGTCTACTTATGATTGCTCTACTCATGTTCTCCAAGGTTGGAGAGGCATATGGAAACTTTGGACGTTCAGTTGTGACAGGCCAATTAATCTCCTCTTCAAAATGAAACTTCTTCCCATGCAGTACAAAATTCCCCTTCGCATCACATGATTCCTTGAAATAGAAAACTTGACGTGTCTGAGCGCCTAAGATAAACTTGTAACCTTTGTATCCAACGCAATTCAAGTGTACCATTGTATACCCCTTCGATTTCTCGAACTAAAAAACCGCCACCATTTTCCACTCACCTGCACTTGAAGACAACAAATTCTAAACTCCACGTAATTAAAATTATAAATCTTTTTAATCACCCCCCGTAAAATGGCATCACGATAACAACATGATTTTAATTTTCTTGCTTGTCTTCCACATCGATACAGATTCGATGTACAAACCACTATTTTGCGTGGTATTCTTGCTATCCTTCTCCAACTTTTCAAAATATAATCCAATGATGCCATACTGATGGTATCTTTTGATGGTGCAGTTTGGCAGTTTAGAAAACACGCAAAGCTTACATGGAATTTTGTCGACATTGCAACGAATATAAAAATGATTCACAAATGTTAAGGAATAATCCACCTGGATTTTGTTCGACACCCAATCTGGATGGAGTTCCCCTAGAAAGAATACATGTTCTTGAACATAAATTATCATTTTTGCTACTGTTTTGCAAAACATATGGATGTACTTTCATCATCTCTCCATTGAAAGGTGTATAAAATGTACCCTTTGAACATAGGGTCTCATTCTTCCTCCTCCGTGTGGTGGTTTATGAATTCTAATTGCTCTCTTTCCAACCAAATTCAAAGTGAACTATTCAATAATCTTCTCGGTGATGTACCTTTGCACGATGCTAGCATGTAGACGACTACAATTGTGAACATAACCCTTGAAAACTCCTATGTACCGCTTGAAAGGGAACATCCAATGCATTCCAACATGATCGCATATTCGGATTTCCCTAACCACGTGGACCACCAAATGGACCATATGTCAAAGAACAAAGAGGGAAGTACTTCTCTAACTGACATAACACAACAATAGCCTCCTGTTCTAACTCATCAAGCTGTGGTTTGCTAATATTCTTCCAGAAAATTGAGTTGAAGAAAAAAAATAGACGTATCCCCCAAAATCTAACGCCATCCTCTATAACACTACGAATGAGAACAAGGAACAATTGTTGTATGAGTATGTGATAGTCGTGAAACTTCAATGCAGTCACACACAATTTGTCATTTAAAAGACATATAGCATTCAAAGAGTAACCCATAGGTACTTACATTCCTTTAATACACTCACAAACTGATCTCCTCTTAGTGACTAATAGATTGTATGGGCCAGGAGGCAGGTATGTTTGCTTACTTCTCACCTCTGGGGCTAGATCCGCTTCAATACCAAGCTCAACCAAATTCATCCTCGCATTCAAGATGTCCTCTGTCTTACCGAGAATATTAAGTAGTGTGCCCATTAAACTCTCGCAATCCTTTTCAATATGCATGACATCTAAACAATGTCACACCTCCAAATTCTTCAAGTAAGACAAAATGAAGAAAAAATATCTTTTCTTCCACGGTCCTCAATCAAAGCACCTATCTTCAATTTCTTTTTGCCAAGTGCGACATTCAATCTCTTAACCTTTTTGTGGATGGCAACCCCATTCAATGATTAAGGCGCCTTCCTTCTCTCTTTTCCACCCACGAAATGAACCATGTCATCTCAATTTTTGCTTCAATGGTAGATTTTTTTTTATAATTGAGTTATATAGTTTTTTTACCATTCTTCAACTGCTAGAATCTGTAGCCTCCTCGCATATGAAACCTATCTTGTGATTCTTCACAACATAATAAAAAAGGTTGCCATACAAAGGAAAATTATTTATAGTTCAAAATAGCATGCCTTTAAGTTGAACTCCGTTCTCCGAAAACTATAAAAAAAACAACTGTACATGAGGACCACAACTTCTTGAGTTTTTTTTATTATCAAAGGGGCCAAATATGTATATATGTCATTTTTGGGCTCCCTGGGCCCCAAAATCATCAAAGACATCATCACATATTTCCTCTTCATGCTCAAATAGGGAGGAAGATTTTATATGACGAGCACAATAGGCCATGAACTCTGTTTCAATGACATGTTACCAAATCGATTCATACTATCAATACACAAGGCAAGCCTCAAGTTTATTGTTTTGAAGGCAAACTCTAGATGTCGCATCGCCGCATCGGCAGCAGGCCGAATCATATCATCATCTGAAGATCGACATCTATGTACCATGTCATATTCTTTGCATCCTTACCATTCCAAAACAATCTCTTAAGTCTTGGAGTAATTGAAAGGTACCACATCCATTTGGCCAACACCTGTTTCCTTACCTTCACTAAAACTTCTCCATCACCAACTTGATTTCTCTTTTTCTTATAACTAGACACATGGCATACGAGACAAGTCACCCCTTCCTCCAATTAACCCCTGTACAACAATTATTTGGACAAGCATTTATTAAATACTCTATTCCCATGGGACACAAAAAAAAGTTAACATCATAAGGTTGTCTGGTAAACCATTACCAGATGACAACTTTTTATTCAAAAAGTTAAGCAACTTATTCACGCTAATATCACTCCAGGAACCAATTTTTTTCATATTAAACAACCCAATCTAACAAGACATGGCCGTGTCTTTCTTTTTGCAACCGAGATACAACGATTGATCCTTCTCCCCTAAAAATGCCAACATCTCCAACCTCCTCACACATGTTATCCAAATTTAAATCACCAAAACTCTATCTGTTACTACCAACTACTACTTCCGAAGGTGTTTTTCCACCCTGAAAAGTCCACATCAAATAATCTTTTTAGAACCCTCCCTTGTACAAATGAAGTTTCAACAAGACTTTATCGCTATTATAGTTTCAATTTTGCAAGCACGGAAAGGCATATGATTCGCTTCTCCTGTCCTAAGGCATACTCAATAAACTCATTGACAAAACATACAAATTCATTGTTCACTCTAGTAGCATCGGCATACACGTGTTTACGCCTCTCTGTGGAACTATACATCTCTAAAAATTAATGGATATACAAAAATTAGAGTACCACACAATATATGCTTCAACTCATTACAATCTAGATCGAGTAACTACATCAATACTACTCACAAACCATACCCTACAATATTGTCATACTACTTCAAAACCATATACTACTATATCATAATCATAAACATGACATTGACTACGTCAACAATTTCATCCGAAAAACTAATTGCATGCATATAATTCAAGATACATTCACATGATCCTTCCAAAAAATATATACGTCACCAAACTATGTCAAACACAACCAATCATTCACACAAAACTTAATCACAAAAGTGGTACCTTTTGTGGTTTTCATTGATGTGCATACAATGCCTTCTTCCTCCTCAAAAATATCATTAATGAACCCAAACCACCAATCCTCCAAGGTTTACCTACCAAAAATAGATGTTTAGGTGAGAATTTAAAGCACCTCTGGCACCGGTTTCTTGACCACAACCCCCATAATTGGACCACGATCTAGAGATGGAAGCACGATAATCGGGCCATGATCACATGATGGAAGGCCTATAGATAAAGATTATGAACATTTGAAAAGGTAAGGGACAATTATCCCCAAAAAGATACACATAATCAGACCATACTAACTTGAGCGTTAGAGCTTCCTCCCTGAAACCAACCAGGGACATTTGCAGTTACTCGAAGAGGCAAGAACTCATTGTGAAACCAATTTCGGGTATTATCAGCATTCAAAAGGAACCCCTGCATCAACTTAAATTAAAGATAGGGAATAATATGGTAATTGTATATAAATAAAAATTTATTATACTATTAAATTAGCGAGTATATAGTGGATCTAGTGGGATAAAATGGGATGGAGTAGATGTAAACTAATATTTATGGTTGACTCACTACCAATAGCGGGTATAAATTATATCTCATATCCATCTCATCCCCATCAAAATTACTTCCACACCCACCCCATTGGGCCAGATAAGGGGCGAACCTCCACCAAAACCCGCCCGCTACAATTTTTACATAAAACATCAAGAATTTAATCCACTTAAATGAAATGTACTTTTTATGTGTCATACATTCTTGAACTTAATGTAATAATCTCATCTTCATTTTTTGAGCTTTTTGAGCGTAATATAACCCTATATAGTTGAGTAAGTGGAAATATAACCCTCGAATAAATAAAACTACAAATATAACCTTAACTCGTTATAGAAAGTGCACATATAACCCTTTGGTGAGAAATCAGCGTTGACCTTGTTTTTCCGGTGTTAACACCCCCCCCCTAAATGGAAAAATGCTCTCGGAACAAAAGCTGAATTTGGGTGGACAATTATGGCCTTACCATCGCCGGACCACAGTCGGACCACCACTGGACTAGGTAGGGTTATATCAGCACATTATGAAAACTGATAGGGTTATATCAGCATATTCCTAAAAATATAGGATTATATCAGCACATTCATAAAAAGTGTAGGGTTATATCAGCACATTCATAAAAGAAAATCTCATCAACATTAAAAATCTTAGGTCGAAAAGCATAACAAAATAACAACTACACACAACAACAAAGGTCATCCAATCATCAATCCGGACTAAACTCAACAAAATAAATAAAATATCATCAAAACCCTTATATTATATACCATATATACCGCATATCTCTATTCATGTTACGAGAAACAAAAAAAAACACAGAATCAAGCTCAATATTGCATTAATTAATCTAGTGCATTAAGGGTATTTCAGATGAAGATACCATTTTTGAAAGGTTTCCTCACCTCCACTTGAATGTTCGGTGTGTCGATCTCGCCAAATCTCTTTCTTCGTTGCTAGAATCACACTCTGGAACGTCGACAATCGGTAGAAGAGGTTGAAATGGCGGTTGCGTGTGGTTGACATTGATTTTGTACTAATATGACACTTTGTTTTTATAGTATGTGCTAATATAATCCTACATTTTTTTACGAATGTGCTGATATAACCCTATAAGTTTTAGAAATGTGCTTATTTAACTCTATTAATTGTCATAATGTAGTGATATAACCCTACTTGTTAGGGCGGCAGTGCAGCAGTAGTCCGGCGGCGGCCCGTCGATAATATTTGGGTATTAATGATGCTAAGGGCAAGAACATCATTCCCTATCTTTTAGTTTTTTGTTTTTTTTTCAGAGGAGAAAAATGTTTTTTCACGAAATTTTGGCTAAAAGTTGGCATAAATGGTTATATTTGCACTTTCACTTATTATTTGGGGGTTATATTGACACTTTCAATTATCAGAAAGTAATATTTGCACTTATATGAATTATATAAGATTATATATGCACTTTTATCGATCTTTGTGTTGAAACTCTTTTGAGATAAGGTAATAGTATCTTTATTATTATTATTATAATTTTTAGTAGATAGGGAGGGATTCATCAAACCTTGCTCTTATCAAAAGTGGCGTTCTTTCATTAATTAATTATTCTTTTTTTGTCTAAATCGCTCATCAATAAAAAAAATTCAAACAATTAAAGATATTAATTCCGGGAAGTCATTTGTAAAAAGATAGATGCATAGTCTAACTAGGACAGGAAAAAAAAACTTGGCGTTTGAAGAATCGAACAGCCTATTATCATAAGCCAAGAGGGTAGTGTTAAAAGGCCTTGTTCATTCCAGAATACCACATGAGTTATATGAAATTGGACCCTAGGTGTCCTGTTATTATATGGACCGCCAGAATCCCTTTTTCTTTCTATATTTGGCGGTATCGTAGTCATCACCTTCACGAATTTACCTCAGTTTCCCATTTCTCTTTTTTGGTTAGCAATATAGAACTTCCTGCAATTTGTGCTATGATTTCTGATGTATGATTTGGAATTGAAGCAGTCACGGACCAGAACAAAATTTGATGGGGGTTGAACTACACAAATATATTCATGGTGGACAAATTTCCTTCTCAGGCAGAATCCTTTTTCAATTTTAATAAGTTGGGACGAACAAAGAAATGAAGGATATTACTCTCTTAGTTCGTCGGAGTTTATTGGGGCGGTCACACCAACTCGCCCCGTGTAGTTCCACCAGTGTATTGAGGGCTTCTTGATGATAGTGAAAATGATCGATTATAAAATGCTCCTATTCAATTTAAAACAAGAATTTCTTTCTGCGAAGAGAAAATGAATCATATACTCTCTACGTCCCACTTTATATTTCCTAGTTTTCTTTTTGGGACGTTCCACTATAAACTTTCTAATTCTAAACTTTCTACATTTAGCCTAGAGGTGTCAATTGGACGGAATTGGGAAGAAATGAGATGGGAAGAAATGGGATGGAGTATTAAATACCCATTAGTTTTTGGGATTGGGTGGGATGGGAATTGATTATATTAATGGGAAATTTTGATCCCAATG
>JAULKK010318011.1:0-11542 GCA_032355705.1 Rubia peregrina
TCATGTTGACTAGTTAGAGTTATACTAGAACTAGTCTATCTTCATGCTTTGTACTCTCTATTTATTCTCTTCATGATGAATAATAATATTCACGGGAAATCATTCTTTCATATGAAATAGCATAAAGTTGGTTTATGCAATAACAGAGAAAATACTCCGCCGCCGCCGGTTTAAGCAATAACACTGGAAAAGAAAAATCAATTCACTCAAAAACAAGAAGTAAAATTCACCTGCAAATTAATACTATAATATCAATTGTATCCAGAAAACCCTAATCCTCCGCTCCACAGCGATGAGGCTCTGCAAGCAGATGTGTGGGCGGTGTCACCACCAGTAGTGACGACTCAATGGAATCCACCACCACGATCCGCCTGAGAACCTCCACCTCGTGCCCCATTTTGGCCCCAATGCAGAGCACTTCCCAGAGCAGAGACGGAAGGATGAGGTGGCACAGTGGAAAACATCTCTCGGGGATGCGGGTGAGGCATATGGGTTGTTGAATCTCAAAGCTGGCCCATGTTGAAAAGCAAACCACAAATAAACAGCAAATATCATATGAAGATTGAATTCTTTCTAGGGTATTCTGAATCGGTGGGGGGAAGAAAGATGGCACGACGGGGAAGAAAGGAAACTGAGATAGAAAACCGAGGGTGTGAAATCAGGGTTTTCATCTTTTTATTTTTTTTAATATAAGGGTTGTCTATTTCAATAGTAACAATTGTGTATTTTCTTTAGCACTAATTTATCTTTAATATTTTATTTTATTTTTGTCCTTTAAATGAAATAATCTACTATGTTTTTTATTTTAATGGTCGATTCATAAAAATATTTTATATATTTTCGTTCCTCCCTATATAAAATTCCGGGCTCCCCCACTAGAATGGATTCCAATTTGAACATTTTCAATTTTTATTAATTAGAGGGGCATTTCGGTCTTCTCATATGAAAGCGGCGAAATAGTATATGAGTGATACTTTTTCACGGTTTTCAACAAGCATGTTTGACATTTAATATGTTTGACTACCTATAATAATGACAAGAGAAAGACTCATATGAGACCGTCTCACCATAAGTTATGGTGAGACAAAACAATAAGTAAAGTTTTAAAATTTACATAATGTACCCCATGTCATTTCTCTTTTTTTAAACTAATTAATCGGGTTTATAGGGTTCCCGACCCTTTTTAATTGAACATTAATTGTTGTTGAAAATGGCTTAAATGAGAGCGATGACCGAAGGCTTACATGAGAGCGATGCCCGAAGGCTTACTTGAGATGGGCAAAAATGCCTACATTTGAAAGCACCTAGAACAGATATGGGATGATCCCTTTTACACCAAGGCAGTACCTGTAAAATTCTAAACAATGACCTAAGTGACATTTGAATGAGTAGGTAAATGATAAATGGATGTCTACTGTGATGTGGTTCAACAAGTTCGATCCAACTCTACTAACTTGAGACAACAAGTCAGTCGCAGTAGAAGAACCAATCCTCGTACAAAACACTGATCCATTGACATTTCTGATAAGACCAAGGAGATCAAAACAAAGATATGAAGATTCCGGTGATTCCCATTAAACCCGTTCATGCTCCTTTCCCTAAAGTAGTGAACCTTAACCGGTTGTTTCCAATAACCAAAGAGGTTATCTATCCATGTTTAAAACCAGAGTTTTGTCAGTAGAATTGTTTATAACCCGACCTCGAAGGACACCCGTATAAACGGTCAAAAAAGCGATAAAACTGAGTATTCAGTGTAATCGGCCTGAACCATCCTAACGAGTCAGAGTCTACAAATCTGTTTTTATGCCTCATAATGGAATTGCCAAGAATCATTATATTTCAATGACTTTGACTTGGTTTTCTCCTGGACCATCTTTGGAAAAAACAGATCTGAAATCAATTTATTTTACCCAGGCCATTTTAACAGAAAAAGAATCGATGGGAAAAATTACAATTGACAAAGACAATCGGACTGATACTTCTGTAAAATAACCCTTTTCTTGCTCTACCCTTATTTTGAAAAAAGAACGAAAATGGAGAAAACAAAATAAATTAAACCCAACCTAATACCCAACCCATAATCCTAATCAGATCCCAAATAATCCAAATCCACACAATTCCTGCAAAATGGAACAAATATGGCCAAGATTTGCAGCTGCTATGAAGCCCTAATCCCATACCTTCAGTGACGATCCAAGACTAAAACACGAGAATCTGAACTTCCTCCCTCGGAATTGTTGTGCCACTCAAATTTGTTGACCCATGACCGCTGCTCGGATAGGCTGCAACAGGCCGAAGAGAGTTGTTGATCGGTTGAGTGGGAGGAACAAAAGAACCCCGTCGACATCGTTGACACCGACGGAAAAAAAAGGAGTGAAAACAGATCCCGACCTCCTCGTTCAGCTCCACCACCTTAGCTCCTCCACCATGGCCACCACGTGGCTGCCGTGGCAACAGCCGGCCACGGTGGAGCTTCTTCTTGCGTCGGGAGTAAATGAGGAGTCGCCGGAGTTGGGATATAGCTCGTATTTCCGTGTTTGTGCAAATGGTGGAGAGGATGATGGGGGAGAGGAGATCGGCTGCAACCGGACGGTGACTACCTACGGTGGTGGTGGGGGGAGGCCGCCGGAGTTGATGGCGGCGGCCTCCCCATACTAGGGTTTCAAAGAAAGTTGCTGCCTTTTTTAGAGAGAAGGCAGAGCACCCACTTGCGGCCGGAGTTTATGGCAAAGTCTTGGGAAAGACCGTCTTTACATAAATAATTACAATAATAAAAGGTAAAAGGTCTAAGTTACAATATTAAAGTTTTATTATACAACATGTAGTAGTCATAAAGTTTATAACCCGATTCATACAGCCCGAAAATTTTATCTTAATCTGTTCTAATTTACACTTTAAACTCTGGTCTTTCCATAACTTATGGAAAGACCGTCTTTCAAGAGACGCACTCGGAGTTTATTATGCAATTATCATAAATTTCATTTGAAATAGGGTTCCTTTTAAAATATGCTACTCCCTCCGTCCCAGGGAAACCTGCGGAAAGAGAAACTACTCCTTATAATTTTACTGACGTGAAAGGTCTATAATGCCCCTATTTTCCCCTGTCTTGTTCACCTTGATTTTCTGTCTTCTTCACCCGTATCTTCTTCGACCTCAAGATCTGCACACTTTCCTGCCGGCGCCTCGTCCTCCTCCATCATCAAGCACCACCGCAACTCCAAGTTCTCCTCCTTCTCTGAAACTAGATCTCTACTTGAATTACGGCGAATTTGTAGCCCTTGGTCTCGAGCGTGAGGAAAGGTGAGGACTGGCGGATCCCGTCACTAAGCTCACCAAGTCCCCAGTGGCGAAGCACGCCGTTTCGAGGGTTGAGAAAGCTAATGGTTTTGTAACTGGAGAAAGCTTAATAAAATCCATTCTCACACTATTTATTTCGAGGTATAATCTCAGAATCAGGGTCTTGCGTTTAGGGTGGAGTTATTGATTTTAGGTTTTGTTTTTTTCCAGATGATTGTGGAGGCAAGGGGTATCTGGGTTTTTCTTATTTTTTTAAAAATTTCAGATGAAGCAGGATGTTGCGTTTAGGATTTTGCTTCCATTGTTTTCAATTTCAGATGAAGCAATTTGATATTAGGGAAAAAACTTGTCATAGTTGTTTTGTATTGGATTTTTTTGAACAAAGTTCTGATTAGATTTGGGTGTTCTCCGTCGTTGTCACAAAGACAGGGCAAAAACTCGCCGGAGAAATCTGGAGATTCCTTGCTGTTAATGGCCATTGTGAAGAGGTTTTTGGGCGGATGCCGACTTGTAGAAATCCGGAGGCATATTTCTAGCTATTTTTGTTGTATTCTTACATATAGTGGCATCAAGTAAAATGGTAAAAGTTGTTTGCTCTGATTTTTGTTTTCACCCATAATTTACTTTCCGTGAGAAGATTTTGTGTTCAGAAGGGGAGAAGATTGTGTGAATGTTGAGTGAACTGAAAGTATAAAATTTATGGAAAGAAAATAATATAAAATTTTAATTTTTGAAGGGTAATTATGTCTTATGGCATTTTCAATATTTCCTAAAAGAGAAAGTGTGCAGATTTGCATGGGACAGACAAAAAAGGAAAGTGTGCAAATTCGGCTGGGACGGTGGAAGTATAAAAAGTGAAAATTTTAACTTTTTTACTATTTTATTGTGTATTTAACAAATGCGGTGCATAAGTGAAAAAATACAGTGGACTATCCAAAACTTAATGATAAGCCAGCTTCCAGGAGACCTCCTCTTATATTATTATATAATGTAATATTATTTTTATCTTATATGTTGAGTTTATTCTACGTTTGAGATCCCTGCCCAAAAGCACGTAGGACAGTATATGTTGTATCAAAATAAAGATACATAATTAATAATGGGAATGTCTCAGGAAAGGTGACCTATCAATAAGTTTATGGACATGCCACTTTACTTTTGAACTTAAAAGCTGTGTTTTTTAATTTAAATATTTTATTTTATAAGTTAAAACATGTAATAAGGTGTGTTTGAATGTGAAAATATATTTTAAAAAAGTATATAATGATGCAGGTGATTTCTTTTGGACCTCCATAATCTCTTGAATCAACACGGGTTGGTTCGATCATCCAACATTCCTGCAAAAAAAGGTCCCAGGAAGTTCCTGGAACAAAGTTCGGATGCCCAAGTCAACTTTCATTTTTACGTAAGGATTTTGTTCTTAAAATTCCATCACATTTCTTAATATTCTCGATTTCCATTTATAGTTGATGAATTGTGTAAACATGGTTGATCATGATCCACGTCGTTCCTATTATCACTGAATTGTGGTCTTGCTAAGATTATTATGAGCGCTAATCATCTTTTCTCTTGAGGTGGGGTGCTCCTTGCATTATGCAATCTGATCTTTTGTGTTCCTCTTCAGGCGAGGTGCTCCTCGCATTATGTGAGCTTCTCTTTTGTGTTCGTTATCTTGGTTCCCTGGTGCGAGGTGTTACCTTTAGACTAGACTTCAATTGGTTTAGAGAGGTGCATACCTTAAGCCCCCTTAGCCAAAGAGTCGTGGCGAGCAAAGATGTTGTGCTTTATTACGATTAGAACTAGGAAGGTGTAATCATTAGGTGAGTTAATCAAGAGAGTTCGATTGCCTTGTAAGGTTGTAATGGAAAGATGGCGGGGTAAGTAACTGCTCCCTAAGTATAAAAAGGTGCGGGTATGTGAAACTGAGTTTATCTCTTTTGTCGGGCTGCCGTTGTTGGTTGCCTGAGAATGAAAGGATGAGTTTGAAATATAAAAAGAGAGGCAAGTGAATGTTTAACGGCTATTATCATAATCAGCCTTCAGATAGTTGAGGGCAGTGGGGATACAAGTAATTTCATATAAATATTTGTAGCATTCAAGGATGGCAAGATTGGGGTGTGGTAATATGCTGACCATGACTGATGTGGCTGTGTTGAGGGATGATCATCTTTGTTTATGTGGTTGTGAGATCAGGGTTCCATGTGTTAGACATGTTGTGATGAGGCTGTCGTTTCAGTGTGTACGAACGGCAGTTGCAGTATGGCCTGACCCTACTTACTCCATATTACTTGTATGAGCATGTTGAAGGCTTATGGTGTTGTTCTTGCTTATTTACATCCTAAGGGTGTCGCCATACTAGTTATCTTTGAGTGAGTGTGTAATAAAGCTAGGAGACGTTTTAGTATGGAATTGTTTTGTACGTATTATCACATTCACAAGGTGGACGCTGCTAATTCTTAGATGACTTTCAAACCTACAACGTCAAAAGTTGATCTTGTGCAGGGGGTTCTTGATGACTCCGGTGATTTAGAAGATAAGTTTGTGTATGTTATGTGTTTTGGCAATGATTCGATGTTGATATGGAACGATAACGTTCCTATTAGTAGATAATTAAAATACAAAAAGGACATGAACTCTATACAGGGATTGATTGCTCATGCAGTGGAGGTGTGTAAAGCCTTAGGGGCAAGTGAGGTATGCATTTTTTCTTGAATTTAAAGGCGTTTGGTTTGCTAAAATGTGGGTTACTGATGTATGTCGCTATTTTAGCCGTGAAATTTTAAAGTCTGTTAAGATCGCTACCCATTGACCAATTCCTGGTATCAGTTATCGCTAGTTCTTTTGAATTGCAATGAAAACTCCAATCTTTCTAAAACCCATTAAAAAAATGTTGAAACAACTCTTAAAAATTTACAGTAATTTGAAGAAAAAAAATAGTAAATACTAGGTGAATAAATTGAATTTTTTGGATTATTAAAATAAATAAAAGCAAAAGTAGAGGGACCCTAATTTGACAAAAATGCGTAGGCCAAATCCAACGGCTGAAGTGGGAGGATCTTCCTAACTGGGTTTTAAAGAGCGCAAAGTGCAATGAAGCGCCAATCGTAAAAAATACTGAAGCGCACGCTTTTCGGATAAAAGCACACGCAAAACATGAACTAGGACTATTTCATTAAAGTTGTAACATGAAACTTAGAATAATATAAAAAAATCATAAAAGATAAATAAATATTTCAACACAATACCAAATTCAAAGTTTTAAAGGAGTAAGAAGAATTGAACAACTGAGATCAAAAGATTCTTAAATTATTATGAAATCATTTAAGTCTATAAACTCTAATTATCCAAAAATCATCATTTCCACCAAAATTATCCCCATAGACCTCATCTCCATCTCTAAACTCTGTTTTGTTAATATTCCTGAATTAGTTAACCATAAAACTACTCCATTTCAGCCCCAAATATTAAATTATAAAAAAGGAAACTAAATGTAGAAGCCCATTTCACCCAAAAATTGCACTTTTTGGAGCGCTTTAAGCTTCAAAAAATGCGTTGAAAAGTGCTGAAAAGTGCCCGGTTTGCGACCTGCTCAACGCTTCGTGATGCAAAGAGCTCAACCTTGCGCTCAGTGCTTCATGTGCGCTTTTCAAAACCTAGCTTCATAATATCTACCCTCTCTCTCTATAAAACCCAACCGAGGATTAGGAGGAATTAATTTTCCTCGCCCAAAATCTAGGTTTTCTAAAAAACGAACCCTAACTTTATCTTTCTCCAAATTGAAGAAGCTGGAGATGAACGATGTTTTCGATCCAAACGAGGATGAATTTATGGTTGATTGGCTGAAGAAGAAAATGGCAGGGTTACATTTGTGCGAATGAAAAAGATTGAAAAACAAGAAACTATATCCTAACAAAATCATCAAGAACCCCACACGGATTATCAAACCCGATCTCACGTTGGATGATTAACACGATATGATGTCCAGTGTTTGAGATGAGAGTGTTTCCAAAATTGATTTGGACTGCCTCGATACAAGAGAGGGAGAATCTATGGTTTATTAGTTGATGAAGAAAATTGTGGGGTTACATTTGTACGAATCGGGAAAAATTGAACAAAGGCTGCTCGAAAGAAGAAACTGCATCCTACAAAAATCATGAAGAAACCTAAACAGATCATCAAGGCCGCTACCTCTAATCTCACTTTGGATGAGTATCTTTCTTTTGATGATGATGCTATTCTCTGTGTTGATGCCAGTGTTCCCATTATTGGTTTGGATCAACTGTTGAGACATTACGATGAGAATTTTTTTTGACTAGTTTGTTTTATTTTTGTAGTTGTAAGTTGTAATACATCATTCACTCATCATTCAATAAATAAATAATGCATTAATTTTTTAGTCCTTCAATTCGTCTCCTATAATTTGTAAATTGTATCGTTTTATGTGGTGTTTGGTAATCACATTTTTCGGTTATCTTTTGGTTAACCATTACTCTTGTTTGCAGCAAAGGGTAGAAATTTTTGGTCGGGTTTTGTTTAGTGCTTCTTCATAAAGGGTATGTAAAGGTTTTTCTTTTCTTTTGAATTCTTTGAAAAAATAACTTTGTTGGTTAAGGTGATTAATTTGGTGTCAAGATTTTACATCTACTGCTTGCAACTTGGTTTATAACTTTGAGTAAATCACTTCGGTGGCCCCTTAACTATCGCGATCACCCACTTTTGGCCTTCCAATTATTTTTTCAATATTATTGACCCCTGAACTAACGAAATTATTAACTTGTCAAACTTCCGTCGCTTTAACCCATTAAATCCAACAAACGTTATAACATGTGAAATATTTGTGCCTTTTACAAGGTAAAAAAACTTTTCTAATTGTATCCCTCAGATTTATATCCCTCTCTAATTTTATTTTAGCACAAAACCATCGTTGTCTTCAGCAACCCCAATCCCATCGTCGTCTTCAACCCTTTTTTCCTCTCTTCACCGCCAGCTGTAGCTTGGGTAGAACCCTAATTACAATTACAAGTTAACTTCCAATCTATCATAGTGTTAATATCGGAAGCAATGGAAATAATTGGCATAGCCAAAAGTGACTGTGGCTCGGAGCATCGAAGTCAGAATGATACGTTGGAGGAAGTGAATTGCAAGACATTGAATCTTAAGTTTAGTGTTTGGATGATTGTGATTGTAGTTGGTGCAATTGTAGTTGGTTTTGTTTGTGTTTTGTTTGTAAGGTAGAATTTAAAAGCAAGTGGAATCTGTTGTAGTTTTTTTGCTAGACTGAGATCATTGAAAATGGAAGCTTGGGATGTAGTTCTGTGTTATTATAACCTTTGTTTTGCTTGACGAAGAAGAATGAAAATGGCAGTTTGTTTTGTTTCATTGGAAAGAATATGTGATGTGAAAACTTCTGCCCTATTTAGATTTTTATAAGGTTCTGTTAAGTTGGGGGGAAACCTAAATCATAACCTGCAATCTGCAAATGCTTTAAAAAGATATATAAGCATAAAAGAAGAAGAAAAAAAAGCTAAGTGTAAGGCTAATAAGTTATCAGTGAAACCGGCAAATGAAAACATAAATTTCCATTGAATTCCACATTGAATATTCCAACAAACATCTTACAAAACCATGAAATGCACTAATTGCATATAGACAAAAGAACGGGGATTCACATGTGCTACCTTTTTTTTATATCCTAGCAACACACCCCAACACATTCAAGAGGAAACCGTCAACAAAAGTAGGCACAAAGTACTCCCATCAGTGGGGATCTTTTTTCCTTTATAATGCAAAATAATCCTCAAATAGGAAAAGATGAGGTTGCCCTATCCTAAGGAAATCTAAACTTGTCTTCATATTCATCTTCATCTCTGCTTTGGTGGCCTCTCTCATCTTCGTGAAGGACCAACCACACCACCAACATTTTTCCAATTGCCCACAGTGTATGAAATTTTCTTCCCCAAATAAGCATACTTTCCATTAATGGCTATCTTGTCTCCATCCATCAAAGCGTACCAAAGTGATATTTTTTGAGTCTTTGGAGATAGAATTTGTCGATCTCCGGCTTCAGCTGAAGGAGTTCGTGGAGTTGCAACTTCAACTAAGCGAGGTTGTGGAGCTACGACTTCAACTGAACAAGGTGGATCTTGTGGAGTTTTGGTTTGTGCCGAAAGAGCTTCTTCCTGTGGAGAAAAATTGCATGTTAGCTGCTACTGATATTAAGTAGAGATGAAAATTTAAAAATAAATTAAATAATAGAATACTGTGTTGAACTTGAATTCCTCTTTTCTTGTTTTTTTGGGGATGTAACTCCATGACTCTTACGAGTTCAGATCTGGAGAAAAAATAAAAGCTAGTAATCATGGAAAATGAAACGAAGAACTGATTTGATCAAAATAATTTACCTATGTGGATGTTGATGAATCCACTATTGTTGGTGTCTTCCTTGGAGTCTAGAAATGAAAATCTCAAATTAGAATGCTAATTAATCTAGGAATGTATGAGTGAATTACAACAATGGTTGAACAAGTATGAAGAAAACATACTAGTTTTTCTGAAGGTCGAGCAACAGCTTCATTATCATCTTGGGCAATAGAGGTTTTTGTAGGACATTTTCTGACATTGTGACCTTCTCTTTTGTATATGCTACAGTGGATAGCTATTTTTTTCCCATCTTCTTGCCTTGGTATCTTGGTTCATTAGCCTCCATGTTCTTTGCATTCTTTGGCCACCCAACTTGTTTCAAAGCAACTGGTGGGTCAAGAACGAGCCCATTTGTCTAATGTGGCCAACTTTCTTGACCACTAATATGGAACAATACATTATCATATATGGTCATGAACCTATCCTTCGAGTAGCACTCATCAACATAATCATACACCTTAACTCCCCTATGTTTTAGAGCTAAGATTGCACGACAACATGGCAATCCAGCCAGTTGCTAAACACCACATGTGCAACACTTTTTCCTCATATCAACAGCAAATCTAGAACTCCCTGGACCCTTCACCTCATGCCCAGAAATACCATTAAAGACATGTTCCAATTAAATAAATCTCTAATCTTACCCTCTAACAGTTTCCAAATAAGAGGGCCAATAGGTTTAGGATATTTCAGCATACTAATTCTACGTCTCTAAATTTTGTCCATAAGAAATTCCCTTATATTATACATTAGGGTCATTATAGGTTTATCCCAAGCTTCTAGTATGTAACTATTAAAAACTTCACAGAGATTTTTTGTCAGCATATCACACTTAGTATGGTGGGAAATGAAAACCTTAAACCAATGCATAGGATGAGGAGCTTCCGTTAGTGTTTGGTAGACTGCAGGGTCATAAGCTTGTAACTCATCCATCCTTTGTGTACACAAATCCATTGTTGCGATTACGGAAATAGACCATAGCATCCCTTTCAATATCTTCCCCAAGTGTTTCTTCTTGAAATTTTTGTACAAAATGAGCCAGGCCGTATCGGTGAGTAGCACCAAGGATCACCTCAATCAATGTTTTGTCCAAACCCTAGAATTATACATGAAATGAGATCAGAATTTTAATGAAGTATTGAATAGAATTAAACATGAAATGAGATCAGAATTTTTATTAAGTATTGACTAGAATTTTTATGAAGTTTTATGAGATCGGAATTTTTATGAAGTATGAGGAGTAGAATTTTTATGAATTTTTTATATCACAATTTTTATACATGAAAGTACAAGAATTAAAAAATACCTTTTGCTGATCGGATATGAATGTATATTGATGTTAATTATTGATAAGAAGCTCCATATACTTTCCATATTTGCGTAATTTTTATAAGAGTGAAGTGTGTTTCTAACCCTATGTTTTGGGCGAAAGTGCATAAATAACCTTGTAAAATCTGAAAGTAAAAAAATAACCCTGGAAATCGTTAACCAAATTATCAACAGCCAATTTCGCCAGAAATTAGTAAAATGACCATAATACCCTCGAGTTACAAATTCAAAAAATAAAATAACATGAAAAGACAATAATAACCCTCTCTCCTTTCTTCTTCACTCAGCCACACCACCTCTGCTCGTCTTCCCTAATAATCAACATCCGGGTCTTCGGATTCGGGCTTCTCATTCAAGTCAGGTATCTCTTCGAACCAGCAAGGCTTCAATTGCGTCGGTGCCCCATGTAATGATGGTGGTGGTCGTGGTTGCACGCGTGGACGATGTGGTCGTGATCGTCTATTGAACCTAGATTTCATCAACCCTGGACCCCACC
>JAULKK010318021.1:0-11542 GCA_032355705.1 Rubia peregrina
ACAAAAGGCATTCATCATCAGATTTCTTGCCCGTATACTCCTGAGCAGAACGGTCGCGCTGAGCGCAAACATCGCCACATTACTGAGATGGGTCTATCTATGTTATACCACTCTCATGTCCCTCTCTCACTAGCCTCATACTTTTGCTGCAGCTGCTTATATTATAAATCGGTTGCCGACTCCTGTCCTTGGCGGACGATCGCCATATAAAGTTATCAATGGCAGGGTTCCTATATACACGAACTTTCATGTCTTTGGTTGTCGTGTGTACCCTTATCTTCATCCTTATGCAGCTCACAAACTCGCTCCTCGCAGTTTGCCCTGTATCTTTCTTGGGTATGAATCCCAGTACAATGGATATCAATGTTTGGATCCTACATCTGGAAAGATATATGTTACTAGACATACTCGGTTTGACGACACTTTCTTCCCTTACGCTGATGGTTCTACTTTAGTACATCCATCTTCTCTGGATGTCTCTACTTTTTTGGATCCTACTGATACAACATCTCATATCCCTACTTCACTGCTGGAAAAACCCCCACGTTGTTACAACCTTCGTCACCTCCTTATCCCACCAGTGGTACTCTTAAACGTCACCGATAAGTCGGCCACGCCATTTGGTACTCTGGAACGCCAATGACTGCTTCACTAGCATTTGAGCATGGTATCAACTAGCGCCCACCATAATTATCGTGGTCGTCGTTACCCCAATCACAATCATTATTGGTCCATCATTGTCGATGTTGGACTAAGCCTCTACCATACTATCACCACCACTTTATTATTTATCAAAATATAAAATGGATAATGAGGTATAATTACAAAGCGTAACATAGTTAAATACTTGACTTGATTCATAAATTTTAACAGTAATAGATAAAAGTGGTTTTATAACTCTATCTAATTCACATAAGCGCCAATATAACATTTTGATAATTAAAAATGTAAATATAACCCTAGATAGTAAGCGTATGAGCAAAAATACCAATTTTGACATATTTTATCCTGAATTTAATAAAATGCCTATTTAGCCATTTCCAAAAAAATTTAAAAAAAAACTAAAATGACAATTATGCCCCAACTTCTTCTTCTCATAAACCCTATATATACACACCCGCCGCTGCTACCACCACCACTCCCCTTCGTCATGGTTCCTGACACTCTCGTCGACGTTAATGGAGTTTGGACCTGATCCGCCACATTCCTCCCCCAACGGCGGCATCGTAATCCTCGGCGACACCGCTTTAGAATCTCGCCTACCACGCCAACCTATCGCCGTCTGTCGGATGCAATCCGCTATATGACTCTTTGTTGGATAGTTTATCTTACATCCTTTCAAGCATGAATCATGATATGAATTGTTCAGCCACTTTGATTTAAACTAAATGTCAAGGTTTTTATTGCAATTAAGGAAACCTGGAAAGTATATTTTGAATACAATATTTTGGCTTGTTGATGTTTGGCAGAGGAGAACTTGCCCTCTTTTTCTCACAATCCCTTTTCAAAAGTTGGCAAAGTATTGCAACCATCTTATCTATTTGTTTCGCCGCCTTCTTCCACGGTGTTCCCGGGGCGGAAAAAATGGCTCCTCACACTCTGGTCAAAGGTTGGCGGTGGCAGATCTGGGAGTTGGGGTGAGGTGGGGGTGATGGGGAACATGGTGGTGGCCGGTGGAAGGTGGAGGGGCGGTGCTGGTGGCCTGTGGAGGGTGGAGGGGCGGTGCTAGTGGCCGGTGATGGGGGTGGCCAGTTGGTGTTCGGTGGAGAGAGTGGTGGTGGCGGCGGTTGTGACACGAGAGTAAAATTATCCTAACACTTTTAGCTTTTATGCCAAAGGGTAGCGCAGGAAATGGTGTATTAGGGTCATATTAACTCTTTCATCAACTAGTAAGGATTGTTTTTACACTAAAAATTATCTGAGAGTTATATTGATACTTACTCGAGTAAGTAGGGTTATATTTGTATATATCCCAAAGTAATAGTATTTAGGGTTACCCATCATTTTTATTAAAACACATTTAATCGCCGATAACTTTAACTACATATAATAATAGTATATACAATTTAACAAAAAAAAAATTATACAGATAATAGAGGGAGTACTACTTAAACTCACAATGATCACAAAATCTTGTTTTAGACTGACTAACCATTAGACGGGACGTTTAATAATTGATGTAACTAAGGAGGTGATTTGATGTTTGTTTTTAGATATATATATATATCAATATAACCATATATAGTTGCAAAAGTGTCGATATAAAGTTCAATTGTTTGAAAGTAAAAAAAAACCTAACTATTAAATGAAAGTGTCAATATAACTCTTAGGTGACACTTCCAGCGGCAACCTTGACGTAACGGTCACTGACAACAATTAGAATGACAAAAATGCCTCTCGATCCAAAAGCTAAATTTGTGAGGACAATTGTACTCCTACCCACCATTGTTGATCCGTCACTGCTCCAACAATGCTTCAGCACTTCTTCTGATTGATCTGAAAACCTCGCAACTACCATGTATGAACCTCGCCAACCACCGATTCACATCACCACCCCCGCAGGAGACCTCGCCCAGCCCGATTCACCACACCACTATCGCACTAGCTTTGCTACAATGCTACCGACGTGACCTTGCCCTGCCACAACCACAGCCCTGCGAAACCCTTACCCCCCCATGGAACCATCTTGAATCAAAAACCTGAGTGCCACCTTTTACCACCTCGACTCCACCTCATCTCGAATAAGAAACCCTCAACGCTGCTCGTTTTCATCTCGCTTCTTGCAACTGGATTTTGCTTAGTTTGAGCACCGTTGCTCTGCTTTGACTGAATGGCCTTGCGATGAGAGTGGAGAAGATATCGCCGCCGCATGCGAGAGAAGAAGGTGTCTCTACCACCTCCTCCATCTTGAACGACTTCACGACTTGCGATCGTAGTACGTCAGAGTTGGATTGCTGAAGAGAAGAAGAAGAGATGCATAAGAAGAAGATAAGAGTTAGAAGAATTAGGGTTTAGTGGGCAATAATAGTCATTCCACTATTTTTTATAAAAAAAATCCATAGGGATAAAAGAGTCATTTTACAGATTCCGATAAAAAATTTGAATGGTTACTTTTGCAATTTCACTAATTATCTAGGGTTATATTGACACTTTCAAACACTTAAGGGTTATATTGACACTTATGTCAATTATGCAGGGTATAAATGCAATTTTCTCTTGTTTATTTCATTGTAATGAGATTCCTATAACTTTGAAAATATTTTAAAATGTATCATAGTATACAAATAATTATAGTTTGGACTTAAAATTTATTAAAATAATATTTTTTATAATGAGATTAATGCATTTATAACCCCAACTTTAGGTTGAAAGTGTCAAGATAACCATGCAATCTCATAAAATGTCATTTTAACTAATTATTGTACGTGTCAATCTAACCCCAACTTCCCAAAAATTTGTGACGATATAGCCAAAGTCCCTACTTCTGACTTTGACTTATGAAATTCAGGCAATGACAAGAAATGGAATGACAAAAATATCCATATGTCAAGAAACATAAGTCTGGCAGTTTAACCTTAAATGTATTGTGTTAATTTAACCTTTAATTTAATCGTCGAGCTCTGCTTAACATTTGTTACCGCCGTGGTCCGCCCCTGTAGTCGTGGTCCGACCGAATTACCTGTCTTTCTGGCGAGTTCAGAATCTCCGTGAAACCAACCGCCTCCGCAATCTTCTCTTTCCCCTCGTCGCCGCCCTCTTCCTCCTTGTAATCTCCGGCGAAACCCCACCCATCCACTCCTTCGCCTCCTCCTCCCTCTCCCCTTCCATCTACCTCACCGCTGTAGAATCTCTCTGCTTTTACCGATTCTCCCCCACCGCTGAGGAAGAAGAAGACGACGAGGGGATAAATCTGGTGAAGAAAGAGAAGACGACGGAGGGGGAGTAAAATCGTGGTTGATGAAGAAGAAGGCCCAAAATTGTTAAGTAGAAAGACGACGACGACATATCCGGTGAAGAAAGAGAATATTGCAGGGTTTTGTTTTTTAAAGTTAAGAGCAAAAACATATTGTTTTATCAAACTCCGGCCACAAGATGCTTGACTAAAAAGTCAACGGAGTCAAAAGTTAGATTGACACTTTATGAGATTACACAATTATATTGGCACTTTCAAAGATTATTTTATCACTTAACTCTTTTATAACTAATTTAAGTGCTAATCGTTCTAATATAATACTTTCTCTCGTGAAGTGTTTGAATGAAAAAGAAAATTGAATTTAGAATTTAGAAGTGCAAATGGCACACCGGTTAAATTTAGAAGAGTTAAGTGCTAAAATGACCCTAAGTTTTGATTGAAAGTGTCAATATAACCCTGTAAAGTTTGAAAGTGCATTTCTAACCGTATTATTTTCTCAAAAGTGTCAATACAACCTTGGGAACCTTAATTTGGCCGGAATTATGTGAATTGACTATTATACCCTTGCTAAAATATAAATTTTAGAAAATGTTAAAGGATAAATATAACCTCATACATATTAATCATTTTCTCTTCTTCTCAATCATGCCCATTTCCCTTCTTCTCAATTATACCGCTCCTGCCCATCCATTAGCACCTTCGTCTCCATCCCTTTCGTCCCCGCCGATAGCCTCCTCATCAGCGCCGTCCCCGCCGTTCCGATCTTTTCCACCGAACGCCGCCTCCTCTGTCTATCCACCGACCGGTAACCTTTTCTTCCCTTATTTCTCTCTCTACTTCTTGCCTTCAGCTTTCTTCCCTATCCATCTCCGTTTACCGGCTCCTCTGTTTGGATTCGATCTCTTGCTGGTGGATTCGATCTGCCTTCTTTTTTCTTGGTTCCCTTTCATTTGCTTCGGGGTGGGGCGATAGCGATGACAGGTGGCGTCAAATTAGGGTTTTGCAGGATGGCGTCGGGGTGGGTGGGCTAGGGGGAAGAGTTATGGTTGGGGCAGGGCAGCGTCAGAGCGTGGCTGGGTGGGCTAAGGGGAGAATCGTCGCTGGCGGGACTGGTGGGTTGTGGGTGCCTGATCGAGGTGGAGCAAAAACCGTAGTGGTTGGTGGGGCGAAAGACGAACGATGACCGGAATGGGGGGGTGAGGCGGCTGAAATCCAGATTCCAGAGGTGGAAGCGGAGTGGCGGTGGCTGTGATTATGGAGATGGAGAAAAAGAAGAACCCTATAGATATTTTTGTTATTAGTTTTTAGGTTTAGGACTAGGGATATTTTAGTCATTTTAGGTTTGGTCAATGCTGGAAAATATTGAGTCAATGTGCGAATAGTGCCAAAAGATTATATCGGCACATCTGATGCAAACGTTAGGGTTATAAACGCACTTTCAGATTATACAGGGTTATATAGGTACTTTTGAAAAAATAATAGGGTTATATCTGTATTTTACCCAATTTAGAAGGGTGTTGCTATATCACGCCCTATATTTTAGTTACTTACGCCCTAATACATAGATACGTGCATAAAACAAAATTGAAATTTTAAAATAAACAAAAACAAAAGCTAACCTTCTTCTCCGGTCCCTTCTCCTGTCCTTCCGCCGCCGCCGCAGCCTCACCGGCACGTTGCCGCCGCACCGCCTGACTCAGACACCGTCATCGCCGTCCGGAGAGAGGGATAATTGACCGGCACGTGGGAGGGAGAAGAAACCGCCCGGTCAGAGGGAGAATAAATTGGTCGGTGAGGAGAAGAAGGAAACCAGCCGGTGAGGAGGAGAATTGACTGGCCGGGGGGAGGGATAAAGGATCGGCCGGTCCAGAGGAGAAGGGACCGACCGAGGAGGGAGAACAGGAACGGGAGAACAGTTCGGCCAGTTCGCAGGGAGAACAGGGGAAGATAAATCGCGAGTGCTAATCACGCGCGTGGATAATGACACGGTCATGGATCTCACTCGCAGGGAATCCAGGCGGACGAGGAAGATGGAGGGGCGGGGAAGATCGCCGGTAGCAGGGGCAGGGCGAGGAAGATGACGGGGCGGGGAAATCAAGCGGCGCAAGGAAATCAGGTGGGCGGGGAAGATGGCGGGGCGGGGAAGATGGCTGGGAGGATGGCGGGGCGGACGACGGGCCACCGTAAAACACCACCACTGCGGTGGTGGCGGCGATTATGAAATTATCGACATGCAGAGATGGCGGTTTTGTAATTTTTGGCGACGGCGGCTGTGGGTTCGGCCGCGGCGGGTCATGCGACGGGCAGAGGTTCTGAACAAATTTCAACCGCACAACCTTTTTCATTTTTTATTTTATTAAATTTAGATTTTAAATTTAAATAAAAATACATACTATATTAAATACACGGCATAATACAGGAAAATTTATACGTAATATAACAATCCACATTTAGAATCAGGGTACCGTTGATTGTACGCTATATGCTGTATCATGGAAAATTCTAGTCCCACTTTACTAATCGACCTTTTCTTTCCTTACCATTTTCCCCACCTTTTTCCCAAATCCCAATCCCGAATCAATATAGAAACAAAATCAAAATTCTAAATTATCCCCGATTCCCAACTCCACCACAACTTTTATATTTATACAATTCCCCATATAGTCCCGAATTTATTCGAATACCCCCCACAGGATTTGCCTTCAATATTTATACAACTCACAAACGCAAAACCAATCAATCACCTCACCCATTTCGCTTCCTCCCTCATCAGTCATCAGGTTGTTTTCCCCTTCCTTTTCATATGGGTTTTTGTTTTTATTTTTATTTTTATGTTCTAGATCTTGTGTTGTGTTTGTTGGATTAATTTGGTAGATGGGTTGCTGCCGTTGACTCGTTCTTGTTTTGTTTTGTTGTTTAATTTTTGTGAGAGCCCAAAAGTTTTTTGTTCTTTATTTGTGATTAAGATTGCGTCTTGGGGATTTTGGTTTTGTGTGTTTGGGTTTTCTTTAGCTGAACGATTGATCTGTTGGTGTGATTCTTGTTTTTTAAAACTGAATGGATGATCTGTTGTGTTTGTTCGCAGGCAGATTCTGATCTGTCAGCAATGGCGTCGAAACGGATTTTGAAGGAGCTCAAGGATTTGCAGAAAGACCCGCCGACTTCGTGCAGCGCCGGTGGGTTTGTTTTTCTGATTTAATTTGTTTGTGTTTTGTTTAGGGCATAGATCGATCAATTGCTTGTGTTTGCTGTAGAATTATGCTTTGTTTGGAGAGTTTGGTTATGTATATGTTGCTCTATGATTAGCTTAATTTAGGTTTTCCATGAAAGATTTATGTATGTGCCAGATCTTGTAGTTTTGAGTTTGCATTCATGTTGAGAGTTTATTTGAGATGGCAGAGTATCAAAGCTATAAAGTAAATTGAAGGGGTCCTGCATCCAAGTCTGAATTCCATCGATGAAACTCGGAATAACTGTTTAACTTCAGGTTTTTAGCTATTTGTATATGTTTTTGAGGTTATATTCGTGGTAAAATATAGCACATCAGTACCATTTTGGAAGATTTTACATGTGTTGTTCAAGTTTCCAATTGATTTCTTCTAAGCTATTGTGCGTACACTGTATAGTGTTGCATTGTTTGTTTGTTCTCCTATTGCACTCGTTGATATTGGGTGGGTGGTGGAGGTGGTTGATTTCATTGACTCTTATAGTGAAGTTTATTAATCACGGTGATGTTTACCCCATGCAGGTCCGGTAGCTGAAGATATGTTCCATTGGCAGGCAACCATTATGGGACCTGGGGATAGCCCTTATGCTGGGGGTGTCTTCCTAGTTTCCATCCACTTTCCTCCCGATTACCCATTCAAGCCGCCAAAGGTACAATTAGGATACTTTTCCTTATTTGGTTGCGGTGCCATTGTATGAAAGGATTCGTTGGTTTGTTCATGCCTTCATAAGACGCGTTTACGATTTCCATCCGTTCCCAAGGACGTAAATCATTTCGCTGGTTGGAATCGTGCTAATCTCACCCACTTCATCCTTTCGCACATTGATCTAATCTGTCTATGTCATTGAGTTCGTAAATTTGTGTTGTATTTGTATGCCACTTAATGACACTAAAAGAGCTGCTGGCTAACTACTTTAATGTCTGGTAGTTTGTGACTGATTGACCACTCTGCATCAGAGAATGTGTGGCGCTTCTTACGCATGGATGAATGGGCAGTGTAAATTAATGATATACCTCTTAGCACATTAGTTTCCTACTATGCGCAAGCCTACTTTCAATAATTTTGAACCTTTCTCTGTAATTTGACTCCTATCTTGGTTACAGGTGGCCTTTAGGACTAAGGTCTTCCACCCAAATATCAACAACAATGGAAGTATATGTCTAGATATCCTTAAGGAGCAGTGGAGTCCGGCACTAACCATATCGAAGGTTTGAAAGTCTTCAATCTGTTTTTGCTCCTGTTTTAGATTACTCATGAATAGCTTCACATGGTTTATGGTAAACTCATGTTTAGATATGTGTCGGTAATTAAACGCGATTACGCTTTGAAATGTTGACAATGTGTGTCATGCTGTAGCATTTGACTATCTGCATTACTTGCATTTTTGCTAGACTAGTTTGATGGTACGGTAGGCTAATATTTGATTTCTTGGTCTGCCTGTGAAGCTATAGGTCGATTTTTGTTGTGGGACTATTTGCCTATGTAGTACTCCTAATAATCTGTTTTCATAATTGAGGATATTAGAGATGCATTCAAAATAGTTGTTCTTGTGTGAAAACCTCATATTCAAAATGAGCTTTGCTTCTGAAATTTGTCCTATCCTTGAGTAGCTGATGTAAAGCCTCGTATTCGATGAGCTTTGCTTCTGAAATCTGTTTTATCATTGAGTAACAGGTGTCCGACATACTCTTATATTCATTTGAATGTCCTGTTCCAGTCGTTTAGGGCGGAATGTTGTATGAGTCTTGTTCCGTTACAGATACCTCTACGGTGTACTGTTGTGTTTTGGCACGACGTACCACCTAGAGTAGTGCTGATCCCTGTCTGCTTTCGAGTATGCCTAACTTGGTTCTTTCGGGATGTTCTGTCAGGTGCTTCTTTCGATCTGTTCATTGTTGACCGACCCTAACCCAGATGATCCTTTAGTGCCCGAGATTGCGCACATGTACAAGACAGACAGGTCCAAGTACGAGTCCACTGCTCGCAGCTGGACACAGAAGTACGCAATGAGTTAAGAGTCGATGAAGATCTCCTGGAATCATCATCAGGGATGGTTGGAAAACTTTGTAACCATTTCATGTGTTCTTCGCCGTGGTTTGGTTGGAAAATAAGAAAATTCTTGGTTTAGACGCTTTTAATTAAATTATCCTTAAATGAGGTTGGCAATGGACTTAAATTGAATTTCTTTATGTTGTGAATATTGATTTGGGAACTGGTAGGATAAGAACAGTGTTATGTAATGATTTTTTGTGGTTTCGACAGTTGTGAGCACTTTTAATCTGATATCTGGTGGTTTGATTTTGGAAAATATGTCATATGCAGGAATTAATTCCCTCTGCCAAGAATTATGCATAGGGATGGGTTCTCTAGGTCCCATTGCATGGACGGTTTAATTTATTTTTTTAGAAAAGTGTTGTTATAATTTTACCTAGTTGACATAAGTGTCAATATAACCTTATGATATTTGATATAACCCTATAAGTTTTTAAAATGTGTAGATATAATCATATAAGTTTTAAAATTTTAAAAATGTGCTGATATGATCCTATAAGTTTTAAGAATGTGCTGATATAACCCTATCAGCGAGGCGAACACAAATTCAGATTTTAACACAGAGTATATTGGATATTTTACATACAGTCAACGTTAAAAAATTGAAGTCAATGCCGGAAATGAGGTTTGAGGGTTATATTGGCACTCATATTAACTAGTTATGGTTATTTTTGTACTAAAAACTATCTGAGGATTATATTGGCTCTTATGTCAAGTAGGTAGAGTTGTATTTGTATATATTCCTTTTTTTCTTTTGAAGAAAAATTCCTTATTTTAATACAGATTCCCCAAAATAAACAACTCTATATAACACTAAGGGTAATTTTGTTACTCCCTTGATCCTAGTGGGTACTGCAGTGTTTATGTGTGAAAAGTTAAAATTACCTGTCTTCTTTCACCTTCTGCCACCTCTTCCACCTAGATCAGCCACCTCTTCCACCTCGCTGCATTGCCACCTCTCTCTGGTCCCGGATGGGGTAAAATAGGGTTTTAGTTGTAGATGGAGGTTCTTGAGCTGATGAAGTGATGGCGGAGATGAAAGCATGGGAGGGGAGGGGAGTAGGCGGAGGGGAGGTAAGTGGTGTTGGTAGAGATGCAGGGTGAATGGGTATGGCAGAGACGCTGTGAGTGGTGGTGGCGAAGAACACAAGGTTGATTTTGAATGAGCAAAAAATATAGGGTTGATTAGGGTTTGTGGAAATGGGTTGAACTTGTAAAATTTTAAGTTTGTAAGGGTAATAATGTCTTTTAAAATGTTGAATATTACTTAAAAGAGAAAGTGTGCAGATTTATTTGGAACAGTAAAAAAGAGAAGTGTGCATATTTCTCTGGGAGAGTAACAATTTTCACTATTGCTAGAAGCATAAACGTGATTGTAATGGTTGGCGTGTTACGCTCAATATTCATATTGAAAGAGTAATTTTCTTGAATATGCTCCATTTGTCCAACATTTACATTTTAAAAATCAAACTCAGTGAATTTTGACCATAAATATAAATAACTATATATAATAAAAGTATCATATTGAATATTGTTAGATTCATCATAATGTCTATTTTAATTTTTTATGCATAATTGTTATACGTAGATAGATATATTAATCATCAAATATGATCACAGAAGACCACGAAAAAGTAAAAGGGAGATAGTTATAAACCTACGTATTAGTATATGCCACTTTTGAAACAACTGAAAAATAAAGTCATGCGGGTTAAACCTCTCGGATAAGATCAAAGTGGGCTTGTGGTCTCAACATCACCAAGAGGGTGAAAACGAGGTTTTTTCGAATTTTCAAGTTCAGTGTTGGTAAATTTGCATTTTCTCACAATCCAATTGTTAGATTTGGTTGAATCCTTTTTGTAGATGTATGTTTTTCACAATCCGACAGTTGAATTTATCTAAACATTTGGAGGGTGTTTCGATATTAGGAATGGTGGAAATCGGATTTTTGAGATAGATATTGTTTAATGACTTGTTTTACTACACTTCATTTTGTGCTTTTTCCTCATAGAGATTTCAGATTAAGGAATAAGTCGTTGAAGAAATTACAGTATTGGAGATGTCATGGAAATGGAAATGGACTTGAAGAATTAGAAGATAAAAAATTAATCTTATTAACGACTCAACAGAATTTTAATTTAAATATAGGGTTAAATGCTTTTCTAACCATGTCTTTAGCCTGAAAGTGCCAATATAACCCTGTAAAATGAGAAAGTGTCAAAATAACCCTAAATTTATTATGTATGTGCCATTGACTCCAATAGTCAACATCGAAATTGGCTGAATTTTAAGAAAATGACAATTTTACCCTCGAATTTAAAAAAGAAAAAGAAAAAATGGAAAAGACTCT
>JAULKK010318029.1:0-11541 GCA_032355705.1 Rubia peregrina
CCATTGCCCCCAAGGCTTTGTCTTTGTAGTTTTTACTCTTTTTCTTAGTTTGTTGCATGATTAGCATAGTTACTTGAATTTGCTAGTTTTGTTGTTTTTACTTTCATAACTTAGGAAACCAACCAACCAAAACCCCCATTTTTACTTGCTTTTTATATCTATGTGTGTGTATATATATATATATATATCTAGGCTTATATTCACCCTTGTATGCATAAACGCTTGGGACTATCCCTTTTCTCCGTGGACGACCCCGACTTGCCATACTATCTACTTAGTTGTATTTAGTAAGCACTTTGTGATTGTAAATTGTATTTTTGAGAGGTACGGCGACTACCTCCCAACATGTCAGCATTCGAAGAAATGGTGGCAAAGAGGGCTAGCACATAGGTAAAGAAAGTTTTATAACATTCTAAGATGTAAATATATGTTTTGGAGACGTTAGATGCTAGTTAATTAGTTTTGTTCAGCAGTTAAGTATATCTCTTCATATATTACATTTCTTGTGATGTTTTCTATAGAATTGTTTGTTTTTTGTGGTGCAATGAGGATTTTTACATTTTCTGAAGTTTTGCCTCTCGATAGAGCTACACATAATTCTCCTTGTGAAAATACTGGTTCCTTATGATATAGTTCAACGTATTCTAATGTTTATCCTTGGGCTTTATTATTGTTAATGCAAACATAGATGGATTGGAAATTGGATTCTCTTGATGGAATAAATGTATCTTCCTCAGAAGCTTTTAAATGAATAGTGGTATGAAAACTTATTTTCTTGTATGTGAACCAAAAGACATTCTTGCATGGATAGTATTTTTCTGAATTTTATGCATGTTAAGTGTGTTCCATTACAAAGACCGTCTGTTGTCATTACATATCGCAGAAGCATTATAATACATTTTCTTTTAAAGTTAGGATGCGAGGGGGTAAACTTGGAGGGTTACATGTCTGTAGAAAGTCTTCATAATATGTTTGATCTTTTATATCTACAGCTTTGTTAAAAATTGAGAATATTTTTTCAGCTCCAGGGAATCTCTATATCATAATTTTGTTTATTTTATCTACATATTGACCAGTTGTTGTTAACAGTTCTCTATTAGTAACCGAGTCGGGATTTTTCAAGAATGCATTCAGATTAGGATAAACAAAGTTTATGAGTGATTCAAGGGAATCCAAGTTTTCTGGTATTTGTAGGACAATCTTTCATGGAAATATGATATTGTCCACATCAAAAGTAGGTCACTCTCCACTTCCAACTTTTAAGAGAAAATCGTTGTAATTAGGATCTAGGAGAGCTCGTATATTAACTGATAACTTTAAGTGTTCAAATATTGGACATAAATGTGATGTAACTAATGTTGAAGAAATAAAGTCTTTTTTCTCTCCTTTTTGAATAATTGGTAGTGTCTGTGAAAAATCACCTCCAAATGACTTTACCACCAAATGACATATTAGTGTCCATTAGATCTCTGAAAACTTTATCTAGTGATTCAGTAATATCTCGTTTGGTCATAGTGACTTCATTCTAGAAAATAAGCTTAGCCTCCTTTATTAACTAGGTTGTACCCCTTTGCTTACTTATATTACATGTATTATCCTCTCCTTTATTTATTGGTAATTTGAGCTGTTCGCCCCTGGTAATAGGGAGGCTGTGACGGCAGAAGTAGCGGTAGCTAAAACTATATCTCCTTTAGATCTAAAATTTTCTAATAATGCTTTATACCAAAAAAATGTTTTACCAGTATCACCAGGACCATCAATGAAAAAATGTTTCTAGCTTATTGTTTATGATGAAATCCATTATTCTGTGATAGGCTTTTTTTTTATCATGGTTGAGCAATTTTTCTAATGCTAGGTCTTTTTCTGATACAGTAATGGTTTTTTCGGCAAATATATCTTCATTTTTTATGCTGTGAAAAAAGGAAGAATAAGAAGGAGAGAAATTGTATTCGTCGATGGTTTTTCCCATTGCTTTCAAATAGTTGTGAATTTGTGGAAAAACTTTGAACTGAACTTCTTGTTTTGATTAGCTTTTGTTTCTAGCAATATCTTCAAAAAATGAATCTTCAAATAAATTCCATAGTCTTTTGGATTGTTGACGATTGTATGTACCAGTAATGTTGCAAAAAGTTGTCTTAATGTAGACGATATGAAATGTAGTTGCTTTATTTAATATATCTTCAGTCATATTATCTAATTGTAATAAACCTCATTTTTACTTGCTTCTCTATAAGAACACAATAATACTCCATTATAAGATTTAAGGTTTTCAAATGATGTAGGCCCACAAACATACATTAGTAACATTCTGAGGTAATAACTTTCTCCCTCCATAGGATGTGCAGAATATAAGCGACCAATCGTCTGACCTTTCTTCTTTCAGTCCATATCTTCTCCTTTGATTTCCAAACAAAATACTGGGGGAATTCTTTATATAAACAGTTTAGGTTTTTTGCTTTAAATTTGTTGAATTCATCTTGTAATTTTTTTGAGCATTGTCTTTGAAAAACTTTCCTAGTCGATTACTTGCTGTAATAATTGGTTTTAATGAAATTTTAGTGATTGATGGTTTTCAAAAATGTACTTGTAAAGTCATTACTGATGAGATATTTTTGTTTAAATCAAAGCCGAAAATACGCCACAGTGCTTCAGGAGCGCATACCCAGCGAGCTGATTGATTTTTTTAAAATTTCATTGATGACATTGTCATTTTCCTTTTCTATCAATGTGTACTGAATCCTATCATGGTTTTTGTAGATGTATTTTTATAAATATTTGACAGCTTGGAGAGTCGAACATACTTCAACGTTAATAAGACAGTCATATTTGGCTAATAAATAAGGACTATATGGAATTACCCATCGATTATCTATTATATGATTGTGTATTCATGCGTGGATCCATTATCCTTTATCATATAAAGTGTGTACGAATTTTTAAAGTGTTGGGTGAATTTAGTAAAGTATTTAGTGTACTGATTTTTGCATGTTCCTTTCTTCATACATGAGCTGTTCAAATTTGATTCACCACATAGGCCGTGTATCATATGTTCTTATACTAATGAATAAAGATATGGATGTTTTTTTCTATCTAGTAATTCAGACGAACTGGTCATATTGTTCGAAGGAAAGAAGCTTGAAATTGTCCTTTAAAATTATCAAGAAATGAGCATGGGAGAGACTTCTTTTTTGAAATTCGATCACATAAGTGTAGGCATCAACTTTTCCAAATAGTTTTTTATTGACAATATATTCCTTAAGGATTTGTAATTTTGCGTGAAAGATACTTGTTATCAGATCTAGCCTATTCTGAGCTTCTTAGTGTTTATGTAAATACTCTTTTATTTCATGCCATGAGGGATTACAAGTTATAGTTAAGAAAATGTCTGGTTTACCATACTTTTGTATATGAGTCATTGCATCAATATATCATTTTTTCATTTCCCTCGGACCTCCAATGAATGATGGTGGTAATATAACTCTTTTATCAACTTGATTACCGGTTGTTAATCCGAATGAAATATTGTCTAGAAGGCCTTGATAAAGCTCATCCCTTATGCGACTTTGCCGATTAGCAAGAAACTCCAATCTTTTTGTTTCTATTTTTACATATGAGTCTACAGTAAATTGCTAAAATAGCCTTCCTTTGTGTAAGAAATATGATTTATTGCTGTCTCTAAACTAGAATGTTTATGCATAGTATTATTTGCATGTTAAAGCTGCATCTCTAGATCTCTGATTTGCTATCCCTACAATAATTAAAATATAACCTTGCTATAAAAAAAAATTCATAGTTTATGATGGAAATAAAAAAAGAATGAACTGAAAATGTTACCTCTTTCTTTTGAATCTAAAATATCTTCTGATGTTAGTTGTGATTCAAAATTGACAATATTTTCTCCTTCGCTTGTTTGTTGACTCTGGTTATTTCTATTAGATGCCTAATATTTTTAAATTTCTCCATGCCATCTTGTTTACCGTTTAGGAAAAATAAGCGGATATTGAAGAGGGTCATAACAACTAAAGTATTGTTCAATAGTCTGTGTTTTCACTCTCTAGTGAACACTTGTATATCTCTAGTGAACACCATCTGTTTCATTTCACATTGTATCTAATTGTGAGATTGTTGGGTAATTAAAGGTCTTTTGATCTAACCTTGAATTTGAACGTGGTAACTAACTTCAATCAAACTCTTAAAAATATAGCATAAGAATTCAGGTGTAAAACAAGTTGTAATGGTTCGATTATTGACTCTTGAATTTGCTAGACATAGCCATTCGATTTGCAATTTTGTTTTAGTGTCATAAAAATATAACTATACATTTTATTTTCTTTTTTCCTCAATAGGTATTAATGTATATATAGTGATATATTTGCCCTTGATCTTTGAAAGTGTAGATCCCTCTATCTCTCCTGCTTAGATTTTTGTCATAAGTGACACCGAATTATATGAATGCAAACTTATTGTTATAACTTCGAGCACCTTGCCGAAATTAAATTGATTCTAAGCTGTTAGCCGTATATAATTTTATAAGATTTTCTGACATCTCTGAGTTTGCTAGTTTGATTGTACCTTTCCCACCACAAAAATGGGGTGATTTGAGTAAAAAATTATTACATCGCAATAAGTACATTTTGGAGACTTAGGTAATCTGTTTGATGCATTGGTGATTTCGTTAAAAAAACCATGCTTCGACTTTGTCATGTCCTTCCTACGAAACATAAATAGATAATGTATATATAAATTTTAGTGCTTCTGGATAGAATAAAATATGAGAAATATAAATATCCCAGTGATTATCAGGTGATAATAGTATGAATTGATATTGACAACAACAACGTAATAGTGGAGGTTACTGGTAAAGATAAAACATAAAAAATTGCAACAATGATAACACAATGATAAAAGTATTAGAAGAAGTTGTACAATTGTACTTTATTTATTTTGTGAACAGCTGGGTATATTTGAAATGGTCCTATCAGTACTCACGAATTGTGTATTAGATAGAGTATTCCTGAAATGGTCCTATCTGAATCATTTGAACAACTTCCTTGTTCTGTGTTGTTGTTAATAACTGGTACAATGTTACTTTTTTTATCAAGATATTTTTGTCCTACTATTATACTATTATTTCTTCGTTGACATATTTGATCATAGGTTTCTGAATGAGGCAATCATATTGCATTTAACTGATTGCATTGCAATTTTTTTTATCTTTTACGATCAGCATATCTTTGCCGATGTAAAGCTTTAATTATGTGGTTGAGGAGAATGTTTTGGTAGCGTCTCCTCTTTAAAAATTTAAAATTTATCTATGGTTGAGAAGAATGACAACTTATTTGTTGTGAATCTGCACCTGAAAGACAAGATATAAAATAAGCTAACTATCCATATCTGTAAAAAAAAAATACAAATAGAATTTGGAAGTAGCTAAACACATACATGTTTCATCTGATATCACATTTTTAGTTCTTTTATAAAAAAAATTAATTCTTTTCTCCTAATGACAATATATTCTGGTTAACTGTTCATTCCAATGATGTACTTGCTGTCATTTCCCCCACCATATAACAATAGATAAAAATAATTTAACATTTACTATAATTACTTGAGAAAATATAGGAAAATTTGAAGGTATAATATTCTATAAATACATGATTTATTGAAAATCATAAATAATTAATTGTAAAACTTAGTTTTATAGGTGAAATGTAAATGAATATACTGTATTTATTTACCTTTTGTCAAATCTTCTTGTATGTAATCTGAGTTAATGACTTCATTTGAAATTGTTGACATAGATTGAATGTGATTGATTGTGTGAGCAAAGGTTTTATGTTTCTCCATTACATTATCTCTACCTTTAGATTGTTGATTAATTGATTGATTCACAACTGGTAGGATGGGTTACATTGCATGCCTCACTTTGTATTAACTTTTGCCTTTTGTGTTCTGCATATTTTTGGCAAAAAGAGCATTGATTCTATCTTTCTTTTCTGCTGGCAAAACTTTATAAGTTCTTCTCTTTGATAGTCTTGTGCTATATTCTTTCATATGTATTGAATTTTCACCTTCTATAGTTTCTGCTGCTGAATTTTCCCCATAAGTGAGTAGATCGTACATTTTTTAAAAAATGAAAATAATTGGATTTGAAAGTATATAACATATAATTTCTTACTATTTTCTTTCAAATTTACTTCCACCTCTGTTGAATTTGTTTTTCCTAACACCAATCATGTACGATTTTCATTGGTTTTCGTTGAATGGTTGACTAAATTGTTGATGGAGAGGACATTTGTGTGGGCATGATAAGGAGATTTCACATGTTGATCTTTGTTGGACCATTTATTGTTCTCCATCTGGTATGATATTGATTAATTTGATTGGTTATCATCCATGAAATCACCTGCATACCAATTGTACATGGGAAAAAATGCAAAAGATGAAAAACATAAAAGTTAAAATGGGCACATAATATGTGAGGAAAATAAAGGGAAACATATAGCTACACTAATTAGATTAGAGAAGGGTACCATCATAGTTTTAAAACAGTGTGAAACACCATCCTTTGAATTTCAAAACTCAAAATATTAAATAGCAGTTTCATTTCTTTGCTTCCTTGGCCACATCCTCAGAAATGAATTCCAACTTTCTCTTCAATCCAGATGATATGTGTGTAGCTTCAACCAAGTTACATCCAGTATCACTCATGATTGGATCACCTTGTGGAGCATCCAAGGCAGGAGAACTGTATAACTTCATAGTTTCCGGAGAGGTTAATGAAGATATCCCGGCTTGAGCATTATGAAAAGTATTACCATGTTCAACTATCAGATCAGTACGTGGAATTTACAAAGGAAGATCCTGTTTAGGTCCCTCAATGAAACCATTCAATTCAATACCAACAATATTTTGAACTTCGTGTAACTCCTCAGTCGGTAATAAATAGTCCTATGTTCAAGTCCTTTGTTCAAGGCATCAACATATAGACTTGGTTTTTGATATGCCATAACAGAATTACATCAATAGAAATACCTATGAAATAATTAAGTACATAATACTAAAATCAACTTATATTACCATCAGGTCGCTTGTAGTAATCCCCATAAGTTTGTCTGCCCATTTACCTTCATTTGTGACCTAAATTGACCCACTAGAGTAAGTTAATCGGATAACCATCTTCGACCTACATGAAAAATAAAAAGGTTCAAGCTATATTAATAGAACTTCACAAATCATAAATAGTGGAAATCACACTAAAAGTTATAATATTTTTCACATTATTTGTAAGGCATGCCCAAAATGATTACAGTATCGTACAAAGCACCAGATAGTTTTCCACACTTTAAGCTGATATATTTATAGAATCATTGGCATCCATCAATGACACTAACAACAACTTTCACCAAACAGTTTTTCATCTAAATGTTTTTACAGAAACATCAAACGATGTTATTTAAAAATCATCAAACAAAGTAACACTAAGAGTGGACCAAAATATTTTATTTCATACCAATTTCGCAATGCTTAGAACATGATTAATTTTCCAGATATTTTCATCCACAGGTCTACGAATTTCCTAGTTTTCTTTCTTATAAAGCTCGTCAATCAACAACTGATCAACATAATTCTTGTTTTTAGCTAACCTGATAGAATTTAAATTCAACAGAGAAAGAAAACATGAATATAATATGAAGAAACTGAAACTGTGACAACCGTTCAAAAAACTAAGAATACCAAGTTCTCAAAGAATTGGCTTGAATCATTGATGGATTGATGACAATATTTGTGTTCAAATGAGATTGAATACACGCACCTACAAATAGGGAACAACAATAAACCAACAAGTGATGTAATGCATGATATATTTAGCTAAGAAAAACAATTACATAGTAAAATAAAAAAATCATCTCACCATGGAAGGTGCCCAAGTTGAGACTAATCAAGATCACCATGGGCCTAGTATGAATAAGATTGATCAACGGGTCTATTTCAGGAGCATAGTAATTCTCCCAAAATGTGACAAGCATCGGTCGACATCTGGTACAACAAATAGAGATTAAAAACCATGGAAAAAATATCTAATGCTCAAAGGAGCTAATTTCAAAACTAACATTTGTACTTACTCCTGATTGACTGTGACGAACTCACGAACAGTGGTTTAGCTACCCCGTGAGTTTACTTGTCTCGGCGAAAACATGTGCAGAAATGCAAAAAGCACAACTGGAATAAAATCATATATTGCAGTCAAACTTTTTTTCAAGACTAAAAACATACTTCAAAATAAAAGGCAAGAAAAATAACTAACTAAAGATATTATTTTCTTTCTCAGAATTTGTAATGATACTCCAAGTAGGAGTAACTTCAATGCAATCAGAGATGTGAAAGCTCAAGGACATATCAACTTGTTGGATACAGCTCTTCATGTTCACAATGAACTGGTATGTGGTTGTTACAGACTGAAAAAAAATTTGTGTGCAACACGTGTTACTCGACTGCTACATATATAATAAGTTTCCATCGGGCTAAATCGACATCCTCAAATTTTTAGATCACGGGTATAGATTAAAGCCTAAATGATTGTCTTGTGCATGCATAAATAATAATTAATAACAACAATCCATGAGAACTTAAATGTGTAGGAAAATATAACTTAGTCTAACCTCTTTGTCGGAAAAATAAGAGTATAAGGTTATATTTTGAAGTATTGATAGAATGTAGCATCACTTTTACAAACCAGTCAGTATTTGGGGGAGGGGGGTTAATTTTAGAGACCAACACACATGTCCTCCATGGCTTTTAAAACACAGAAAACACTTAACATCCAACATGAACAATACATAAACTAGCAATAAATGTAAACAATATGCACACATGCAACAAATGAAATGCCTTTCTAAGTATATATCAAATCTAACTTTATAATGTAAAAAGATAAACATATATAGCATTATGAATGTCTAACAATTGTACTGCTTGCATATCATACGGATTACATATACAGTTCAATCGTGTAAAAGTAAACACGCAACACCATGTGCAACAAATATAAACCACAAAGTTTGGAAATTAAACCGCATTATTCACTGTAATGTTTTTTAAATATTCTTGAACTCGAAGCCAGTGTACACTTTTAACACAAAAGGATACAACATGCATCTATTGATGTGATATGACAGTAAAAAAGGAAAGAATGTTTGTAAGAGAACTTACATTTAATCTTTATTTCTATCGCCTAAAGAAAGCTAAGCACAAAATTGGAAATAAAAAAGGATTGATTAGCTCAAGCATTCTATCAAACACATTGTAAAAAAATCCATAAAAGGTAATAAGGGACAGAGGGGAATAGAACTATCATTTGAAAAAGGTTAAAGATAGAAAAGAAAATGTCAAGCAACTAGGTTACCTTTAGAATTGTATCAGGAAATCTCCAAAAGTGCACAAACTCTGAAGACACAAATGACATCTTATATGAACAATAAATGAGGGTGAAGTTTTGAATGTGCAAGACACGCACACAACGTGCTGAGAAAAGAGAGAATGCAAAATGCCACAGAAACAACACTTAAAGGAAACGAAGAGTTTTCCATGTATTAGCTATACAAATAATCACATCTGAATAGAGAATATTCAGTGAAGAATATGACATAGAGAGAGACATTGAAGGAAATGAAAGGTTTAGTGTGTATTAACAGACAATCTTCAGTGATGAAAATGACAAAGAGAGAGACATTGAAGGAAATGAAAGGTTTAGTGTGGATTAACAGATAATATTCAGTGTAGAAAATGACAGAGAGAAAGAATAAATTGAATTAAAGTGAAACATTTAATTTTGACAGTTCAGAATAAACAAAGAAAGAAACTGCTGATTCAATGGAAATAAGGGGAAAAAATGAAAAACACTTGAGCTAATAAAGGCCAAGAGAAGAAAAAAAGGATTAAAAGAAACAGAAGCCAAAACGTTGTGTTTGTACAAGAGAAAGAGTTGCAAGCAAAAAGCTATTGTAGAACTTCCATCTTCACTTTTATAATATAGTATATTCAAGTTCATAGCTCACTTTGAAAACTATGCATGTGTACAACTTTTCGATTTAAACAATTATGCATCCAATTTAATTAATTGTTTTCCCCTTTTTTATGTTTGTTTTATATTATTATTTTGATTATTATGTTATGTTATTTATTTTATATAAATATGTGTAGTAGTTAGAAATAAGAATTTGTTTACACTGTTCTCTGTGGGATCGATCTTTATTACTTTATACTTGAACTTAAATTTGATAAGTTAGTTGGTTTAATTGGTAGAAAAAGGATCTTATCACTTATTCTCCGGATGTTGTGGTCGGATACAAATGGGTTTTTTTGCCTTAATTATTAGCATGATGGTAGTATATTGCAAGGCTCGCCTGGTTGCACATAGCTTCTCTCAGATTCTAGGTTTCAATTTTGATCACACTTTCAGGTGGAGGCTTCCATTGTTCGCACTAATCTTGCTATAGCCACCATGCGTCTATAGCCCCTCATCAGCTGGATGTCAATAGTGTTTTTCTCAATGGTGTTCTTGACACTATGGTCTATATGACTCAGCTCGTTGATTACAAGGATGTTGCTCATCCCGATTATGTTTGTTGCCTCCAAAAAGCTATTTATGGCCTTAAGCAAACTCCATGTGCTTGGTTCTAGATGTTTTGCACCTATCTCTGTCATCTTTGTGTTTTTCTATAGTTTAGTTGTCATATCCTTGTTTGTCTTCTCTCTAGGTACAACATTGTTGTACCTTTTGGTTTAGGTTGACCATATTATCCTTACTGGAAATGACTACTTTGCCATCCGCCAGTTCATTGCTCGGACTAACAAGGATTTCTCTATTAAGGATTTAGGCTCTTTATATTACTTTCTTGACTTTGAGGTTGAGTCTACTCCCTCGGGTTTTATTTTTGGGTAAGTCCAAGTATGCTCGTGATATCCTTAGTCGGGCTGGGATAACTGACACTACAACTGCTTTTACATCTGTTTTCCTAGAGTCTTAGCTTCACAGTAGTACTAGTGGGAAGTTTTCTAACACCACTCTCTACCGATCCTTGGTTGGCGCTCTACAGTATCTCACCATCACTCGTCCGGATCTTGCCTTTGCTGTTAATTCCGTTATTCAGTACCTTAAGGATTCTCGTGATGATCATTTTGCAGTAGTTACTTGCATTATACGCTATGTTCTTGGAACTCTACACCATGGTCTTTATTTTCGTTCAGTTTTCTCTTCCGAGGTGTTAAGCTACCCAGATTCAGATTAGGAGCATATCATTAAGACTCGTCGTTCGACGTATGGATATGCTGTGTTTCTAGGTGGAAATCTTATTTCCCATAGCGCTAAGACGCAACCCACTACTTCTAGCTTCAGCTCTAAGTATGAGCATCGCTCTTTGGCTAATACTACTGCAGAGGTGGTTTAGTTATCTCATCTTCTTCATGATCTTAAATTCTCACTCTCCTAACCTTTGTTATTACTTTATAACAACAACAGTGCCATCTTTCTGGCCCAGA
>JAULKK010318039.1:0-11540 GCA_032355705.1 Rubia peregrina
ATCGGATTCCACTAGAGAGAAAGGTCAGAATTACAGATTTCCTACTCTCTACCAATCCTATCTCTTAGAGTTACAATGAAAGGACGAGACACTATATATAGTCTTCTCCACCTTAAACCCTAACGCTTTGGGCCCAGAAACATTTTTGGCTCAAACTAGAATAGGAGACAGAATGCCAATAACAAAGCATACCAACATGTTATAAAATTGAAGTTATTTTGGTACTTTCTCATTTTTGCAAAGTTATATTGGCACTTTCAACCTGAAGTTAGAATTTGAAGTCTAAAAATTCCTTTTATTTATTGTAACAAAATTCCTATAATTTTGAATTTTTTAAAAAATGTATCACAGTGCACAAATAATTATAATTCGACCCTAAAAGTTATTGAAACGATATTTTTCATGGTTGGTCAAACTGCTAGTCGGTTTAACCGAACACTTTTCTCTTAAAATTATACCTAATTTACAGTTAAATTAGTTCATAACCCATACTCATTCACAGGGTTTTGATTGATTGTAATCTTATCCTGCTTAACAACTTTGCAAGCCAATCGCCAGAAAACCCCTAAACGGTGTGAAACCGCCTAAATAAGTATACGGCAATCAACCCGAGACGTGTACATATATTATTTATAATACATTTCGAATACTCTAGACGAGCAAATTGAGCGAAAAAAGTCATCAAACTTGGATCATACACAAGGCTCAACTATCGCCTCGTAAACGACGCCCGGACAACAAGGAGATGATGATATTGTCCGTCGTGGTTTACGATGAGATATAAGTCAAATGGTATGTATCTTGAACGAATTTGATCGATTTCAAGATTATGAAGAAGTTTGTTTAAGACAGTACGTGATGGGGCGGCTCTCGTCACACTACCAGCCTATATTATAAAACAGGCAGTTCTGGTTGGGGCAGAATGGGATTTTATTATAATTGAGGGTCGAGAAAATGTTGTTCACTTTGTCTAAAGTTATATGCTCTTTTTGTCCTACTTTGTTTGGCACGATAGATTTAGGATTTATTCATTCAACCTGAGTTAAGAGAGTAAAAATAGTTAACGAGTAGTTGGAGTAGGTTCACCTTTTGATATCCGGAATTGGAATTTTAGTTGTCGCTTTTAAAAATTATAGATTAGAATACAGGTTGTTAATAGTTATTTGAAATCAATTTTGTTATTTATTTCTTATAATTTTGATACACATGTCAGCAAACTTCAAACTTTGTCATATAACCCCTAAATATGCAGATTTCATCGTATGGATTGGTGCAACCGTACAAACCCAAATGAAATAATATGGATTGAAACTCACGGGATATCCATTTTCAATCTGCGAGTTGGGTGATTTACGACCCACGAGTTGAGCAAGTTTCAATCCAATTTATTTTTTACTCGATCTATTTTAACCCGTCATAAAACAGGTTGAAATAGTTTATGTTTTTTACTCTATGCAATTTATGTTTTTTAGTTAACCATATTACCTGATCCATAACTGACGTGATCGTCCAATTTCCATCTCTAGTCAAAGCTAAACAGAACTAAAAATACTCGTTAAATAAAGAATTTTCTCCATTTTTTGATTCATTTTAGAGAAAGTCTCATGTTGAACCAATTAACGGTTTAGTCAATCATGAAAAATTTATTTCAATAATTTTTAGGGTTAAATTACAATTATTTATACATTGCAATACAGTTTAAAAGTTCTTTAAAGTCACAGGAAATTCGTTACAGTAAATAAAAACAAGCATTAAATCATCCCATAAATTATACTCCACAAATAACGATTAGCGGCCTAAATGAAGATAGCGTTTTATTTTATTACCATTTGTGTTTGGGTAATTAATTACGTGCCACATACAGAATTCTTGTCGGTTAAAAAAGACAAATGAACCCAACGAGTAGTAGTTTTCACGAATCTGAGTGGAAAGAAAAAAGACGGTAATCTTGATCTCGATTCCATATCCAGAGAAAAAATGTGGCACAAATTTAAAACTTTATTTTTCAAATAAATTTGCATTATTATTATTATTATTATTATTATTATTATTATGTATTTGTCGTGGAGGCAGATGCCACGCTGTTTCATTTTTTGAAATAGAAGCTTCATGCACAATGCAACAAAAATGAAATTTGGTGATGGAATATCTTTGTTATTTCATCATAAAAAAATTATTACAAACTAGTGTACTACCATCGCGCGTTGAGCGATATAATTAATTTTAAAAAAGTGTAAAAATGACCTTATAAGATTGAGAGAGTGCAGAATGAACTTGTAAAATCTAAAAGTGTAAAATTAACCCTAAATCTTTGAGTAATAGTGCAGATATACCCAAATTGCACTATTCCGGCATTGACCTGCTAAATTCAGGCGTTGACCTAATACGAAAAGATAAAAACCCTGAATTTAAAACTAAAAAGTCAATGACCAAATTACCCCTAGGATTTTTCTTTTTCATCTTCAAGACTACCTCCAACACCACCGCCCTCACCGATCGGAATTTTGAGTCTCATTGGAAATTTTTGGGAAAAATTTCCTCATCCACCTTCGTCCACCCCCATCCACCACTGCGTCCACCAAGCTCGTTGTCATTCACCTTCTTCCACCCATGTCCACCAAGCTCTGCCGTCGTCCACCACCCCCCGCTACGCGCCACCACATCCACCACGACCCCTCTCTTATTATCGCCACCACAACCTCGCAACCACAGCCCCCCGTTGTGCGCCACCACATCTACCCACCCCCCGCTGTGTCACTACCACCTCTCTCCTGGATCTTTTCACCACAACCCTGCCACTGCTGCGACCACAGTCTTCGTTGCGGGCCACCACATCCACCCCACTACCAGTCTGGTTCTCGCTACTATTTCCCTTCTCCTCCCCCCTTCTTCTCTCCCTAACACATAACCCACCAATTCTCGCCACAGAACCCGCTCGGAGTAGCCCAATTTGCCTAAACCCTGTCGGAGATAAACTAATCCACCGCCGAGGGCAGACTTAGGGGAGCGAGGAAAAAAAGAAGAGAATTGGTTGGAATTAGGGTTAAGCGTGTGGAATAGAGGTTCTTAGGGACCTGTTCGAGATTCTCGGGATGGGTGAAGTGGGTGGAATATAGTTGACCCATACTTTGTCACTCGCCGCTTCAAGAAGAGTGAAGTGGGTGGAATAGAGGTTCTCGGGAAGAAAATGGCTTCCAATTCAAAAAACCTAGAAAGTGGTAAAATGTTGAGATTGTGGGTAAAGTTGTATGTTCCTATTTTTTATAAAATTATTTTTTAAATCAGGGGGATAATGGTCATTTTAATTTTTTCGGCCAAATTCAGGTTGTTAGGGTTAAATTGGCACTTTCATAGAAAACTTAATGTCAGATTTGTACTTTCAGACTTTACAAGGTTATATCTGCACTTTCGAACAAAACATAGGTTTAAAAATGCACTTTTCTCTAATTAAAATATTAGGATGTACATTATGTGTCTTACATTTAAATTGAAAAGAAAATTTATTTAAAATTTTAAAGTTTAGTCAACTATGGAAAACTATATGTGTTATAAAGTGAAATAAATAATTTAATTAAAATAGTTAAATATTGAATACAATAAAAACTGATTTTGTTTATAATATTTCATTCAATTTTTTAAAAATTTAATTATTTATATGTTATCATAATTAGATGTATCTCATTGCAATAAATAAAAGTAAATATCAAATGACCTAATTAGTCTCACTAATTATAAAATGTTCTCATTTAATAGTTAGCCAGTCTAAAACAAGACTTTTTCATATATAATAAATATATAATGTGTTTATTTCTATCAAAAGTACTCAATCATTGTATAAAAAAATGTGAACGTTTTGTGATTTCAGATTATGTGTTTATTTGGATTTTCTTTAGTGACATATATAATATATATATATATATGAGATATTTATGGTTTTAAATGTATCTTTAGAAGTTGTATATTTTGACAAGTTATGATTGATTATATATAGCAAAGAATTAAAAATTAGTAATATATTATAATATTAGTATGTTATTTTTAGACACTTTGGTTTAGGTTAGTCAAAATGACTTCAATATCCCCCGTTGACAGCACCAAACCAACAATTTCTATTATATGGTATTAGGGATCAACAAACTAGGCAGTTGTTACTGAGGTAAAATTAAATTATTTTAACGACTTTTGAGGTCAAATTGGTGTTTTAAAATTCCCCTTCTTTGTGACTTCTTTTGCCGTCTATTCTTTCTGTTTTATATATTGGCCAATAGGGATTGACTCAAAGTTTTTTGAAATTAAGCATTCATATATAATGGGAAAACGCTCAACAACGATTATAATAAGTGGAATTGTCATCCAACTTCCCTAACCCATGGCAATAACTAATATAGTATATAACAAAGATATCAAAATTACATGTCAACCAAACGAATCATATGTACTATTACATATTAGAGGTCTAATAAAATTGTAATATCACTATCAGAATATTAAATTGCTTCTCGCGAAAATCATGATCACTTGGCATAGAGGAGCATCAATATGGCTCCCCAAACAAGGATTTTCAACAATTATAACAACACTTGGTCCAAAGCATGGTCTATTTGTCCAAACTGTAAATACCTCGCACTAGTTTAGGAGAGGCCCTATTAAAGGCGGTTCTATTGGCAATTTCTAAGAGCCTTTAATGGTTCCGCCTTTAATTGATCGGAAAATAAGGCGGTTCTGAGAACTGCCTTTAAGGTGGTTAAAAAGTGCCTTTGATTAAGACAAGTAACCGCCTATAAATAGTTTTCGATCTGGAAAATTGCTCTGCCCCAGCATACGGTGCAGATGTTTATGATTTCTTAAAAAGTGTAATTCCGAGTTCCGAAATGGTCAATAGCTTCCTTTTGGAATTTTGAAAAATGAAATTCAATTTTTTGGACTCAAAAAATGTTTCTTGTTGTATATTTCCGTACTCGAAAATGACATTCTGACCAATGAAAATTTAAAAAAGAAGAGAAGAAAGACTTTCCTGATTAAAAAAAACACTTTTTTCTTAAGGTACAAATTTTATTTCATTAATTTTTCCAACCCGAAAACATCCTTGACACACAACCACAATGTATACACAATACAAGATATCATGTTGCACCTAAACAAAAATCTAAACATAACACTAACTGAGCAATACTCTATACATAGCATTAGAAATCACTACAAAACTATTCTGACATGTCTAAGGTTCAATGTTTGGCTAACTGCAGTGTCCCTACATATTGGGATTCCCCATTATTGCAGATCGATTGGGCATTATTTGCAATCACCAATGAATTCCACACATTGTTGATATCATCTTGCGAGTAGTGATTCCTATTCCTTGCGGTTGGAATCGTACCTAGAGAATTTGAAAGTAAGTTATTTTGGAAATAAATATCCTAACAATGAAAATTGAATTTGGAAATGAAATTATTAAAGTCACTCACAAGGTGTAGATCAACATTATGGCTTAATTCACTTGCTCACATCTCCATTGATCTTCAACTTCACTCCACAACGCCATAAAGGATAATTAAATTCACTAATATGTAAACAAAACCCAAAATTCCATATAAACTTGGGATATACATTTTTTTAAGGCTTGTGTACATAGAAGACTAATTAAACATAGGAGTTTTAGCACAATGGCATGTAAAATAAAAATTTAACCACTCTAATACTTTAGTTAATCAATAAATGTAGAAATCTAACATGTACGAGTCAAATCCAATAAATCATTTCATCATCCAACACCGTTTAGGCACCAAAGCCATTACATAATACACTAATAGTGCTTAATAACAAAACTTCAGCTGAAATATAACTCATTTAATGGCACGATGTGAACCCTAGCTAACATCATGACACTATATTTTTATTTTGGTGATTTTAGTTCCAAAATAGTAAACCCTATTCAAATATTGAAGCAAGGATTTACCTTTTTTATCAATCAAAGGATATCAAATACTCCTTCATAGCTCCTACCTACACATCAAACAAATCCCTTTACAAGAACAAAAATTACAATGAGAATTTGCATTAGATGAGAAATAGGAAGGAAAACATACCTTCAATATTCAACCAATGAAATATTCAAATGGTAATAGAAGGGATTGTAGAGGATTTAGAGTTTGGGAGTTTTTTGAGGAGAAGGATATGGTGGGAAAGCTCATGTTCTTTCAAATGAGTAATAAATGCCCATTTGAAAGCCCTAATGTCTTTTTTTGCGATGCGAGACGTTTTTGAACTCATAAAACACCTACGATCAATTTCCCAATCTCGGAAAGTCCCAGTAGCTGTAGTACAATAGACCGGACCCGTTTACGAGTTTGGAAACTCTTCCCCCAATTAAAAAACAAGTTATAATGGGTATTTCCTTCTAATCTTCAAATCAAAACCTATATTGGCCTACTCAAAAAACCCCAATTCAAACATTGTTTTTTCTCTATAACCCTATTTATATTTGCAATGAGAACCAAGGGCACGAGCTCAAAATCAAAGTCAAGCGATCAGAATCCTAGTCCGGTCACTGAAGCCGTTGAAAACCCCCCTAAATTCTTCAACGATGTAGCCAAGGAAAGGTATGTTGCATTTTCGAAGAGGAGAGTTACAAATTAGAAAGTTATATTAGCATCGCGCATAGGATAATTAAACTTAGACTATTTTCTCGCACATTTTAAAACCCAACATGTAGAAAAACTAATGTGTATGGATGACACCCGTTCATGTGGATGAAGTGATCCAATTTTATGCGAATTTGAGTCAAAGTATGAATGATCGTGATTTGACTAGGGTAATTGAGAAAGACGTATCTGTCACTACTTATATAATTAACGCAGTCCTAGAGCCCCCCTACACCATCCTCGAGAAATTAAGGCCCAATAACCCTAATGGTCCCCCAGAAATTTATCACAGGGGTGAGCGAGACTTCCTCACTTTGTCATGTCGCTATGGCTAGGAAATATTTTAGGAGGGTGGGAAATGATGCGGGAAAGACATAGAGCTATGATATCACTGTGTTGACCATAGAGCAGCTCCTAGTGTGTGAGTGGATATGTCTCAATGTTTTTCCAATGGATGGCCACACTTGCAGGCTAATCATTGCTAACCTGATGTTGTTTTACTATGTCACAGAGGGGTCAAGATAAACAACGGGTATGCCATCATCTCATTCATGTTAAAGGCGGCACAAACGAAGAAGAAAGATCTCTCCTACGACGGTTTGATAACCGATATGCTTAAGAAGACGGGTGTTATTCCTGAGTACAAGCCTTTTAGGATGGAATACTATGACAAGAGGTGGTTCCAACTTAAGAAGCTTAGACTCTGCTTTGACGGCAAGTGGGAGTACCGTCCAGTACCTGGTGAAAGATCTAAAATTTCCAGGAGAACTCATGAAGCCAATGATACAATAGACGAGACATCGAGCTTCCGTAAAGGATAAGTTTTTTTTACTTATTATTGTCATTTTAGTTCAAATACTATATATGAAAAATTTTAACCAATTAATTTTGTTTATTATTGATTTACAGATACTGACGGCAGTTGGAAAACTAGGGTGACCAAGTATTTCGACCATTGAGAACATGACAGAGACACAGGAGATGTTAACCGTGTCCATTCCTACCACATCGTGCTCCTGGAAGCCCAACGCCTCCATCTGTAATTGAGTGATAATGACGAGCCGCCTAAATTCGAGCCGGTATTCTCGGAGAGTGGAGATGAAGATGATGATGATGGTGGTGATCGTGGCGGGAACGATCGGGGTCTAAGATGGGGTGGGACTCTGTTATTTATAAAATGATTAGGTAGAAGAGTTTGGTCGGTTTGATTTGAGAAATTGGATTGCATTTGAGAATTTGGATTGTATTTGATTAGGTAATGTTTTGATTCTTGTGTTTGATGGATCTAAATTTGGATTCTTGTGTTTAAATAATGTTTGGATTCTTGGTTTGAGAATATATGGATTTTTTTGAGTGAATATTTTTTGATTTTATAAAATTTGGTGGTTTATGTTATGGATTTATGTTTAGCATGTAAATTCAAAAGTTGACTTGGATACCAAAAGTGCAGATACTTTTCCAAACTCGGAAATGTATCTTGGCTTCATATTTTTTGGCCATACATATTTCCGAGCTTGGAAAAAATTCATCTAATTTACACATGTATGTACGATATCAGTTTTCGAGCTTGGAAATTGACTTTACGAGTTTGTACCACCTTTATGGATGCCTCTGGAAATGAAAGCGCTCATTTATTTCAAAACTTTTATTTCCGGACTAAGAAATATTTCGTCTCCCTATTACATAAAGATGAATCCATCTTTTTAAACTTGGAAAATTCCGATTTTAAAAAATAGTGCTCGATTCAAATTTCAGAAACTAACCCTTAATTCCAAAAACCCTAGGCTTACTAACTCGCAAAATATTCCAAATTTTCCCATTTCTTGCTAAAGTAAGCTACATATTGGCATGGCTAGGGGAGGTTCAAGCCACGAAAACCCGAGATCTTGTTCGACTGGAGACAATGCTAGTTTTGATGACCCAAGATTCATCTCCAGATTTGCTCAAAATAGGTACGAATCATTACGTGAAAAAGGAAAATTGTTGGATACATATCTTGTCGACTTCAATGAGTACCTAGCTTTAGGGTTGGCCAATCCCCTCAAACTTTTTAGTGAACAACATGTCGAAAATTTCCTTTCATGTGATGAAAAAGCATATTTTGATTATGTTTGACAATTTTATTTTAATATGCGTGATTTGGGGAATGGTGATTATAGTACTAAGGTTGGTAGAAATTATATCCCGATTAATGGATGGTTTATTAGTAAGCTTTTAGACTTCCCTTACACACACCCGGAATATATTTTTCTCGGAGGAACATGATGGTCCATTAGATTATAGCTACCATCGAGAGAAGTGGCCTCTAGATGTTGATTATCCTTACATTGTCCTGGTCGAGTGTAGTGAGAGATACTTCCACTGGGATAGATTGATTTTAGGCAAATCTGAGACCTTTGACCTAACCCTATTGAGCATATATATGGATCATAAATAATATTTTGGTCCCCTTGGGTGGACACTTGACTGAGCCTAATTACACAACCCTCGTGTTATTCTATTTGATAGTTTAAAGTAGAAAAATCAATCCGGGAGTGGCTATATTAGGGCACTTAATTGAGCCTAATTGCACAACCCTCATGTTATTCTATTTGATAGTTTAGGGTAGAAAAATCAATCCAGGAGCGGCTATATTGAGGCACTTGTTGCATTTTGCGAAGTAAAAAAAGGTGTTGACCCGCCTAACATATGGGAGTCTAATCACTCTTATTTTAAATAATGTTGAGTGTTGGTTATACCAGGGGAGGAAAGGGACCAAAGTATTTCGACAAGACTTACTTCGAGAACAAGGGTGGGTGTTGATTGATCCTAAGTGGTATGTTAAACCCATTGAAGGGCCTAAGCCAAGCAAGAGGCCACGAGTTAAGGAAGGTAAGTCAGAGATTGGTTTACATCGTTTTAGTTTGCTTCATTGTTTTTATTGTTTAAAATTCATATTTTGCTCACTAAACTTTGTAGGCACCGAAAAGTCGTACATGAAAGGCTTCAAGGATTGATACAAATGGATGCACAAGGAATTTTGCGCCATTAAAGGGAAGATTAGATTCCTTGAAAAATATCACCGGGTATATGAGCACCACCTAGCATCGACCTCCCTACAACAATCGCACCAATCAGCTTCAACCGCCGACCTTGAAAATGTCAAAGAATGAATTTTCCCACCTTTATCTTGTTATTAGTATTGGAGATGACATTTGGATGTTGAATTGTGGATGTTGAATTTAAGTTCCTTTTGATGACTATTTTTTGTGAATATTTGATGACTAGTGCATTACTATTTAATTTGAATATTGAAATTAAATTCTATTTGTATTGGCAATGACTATTGAATGTTGACTTCAATTTTTTTTGTTTTTTGGTGCATATAATGAAATGAGTGTGCTTTTACTCGGAAACTAAAATGTTTTTCTGAAGTCGGAATGAGTGTGCTTTACATGTTGTTTAAAACATATTCCGACCTCGGGAAAAGGCCATGAATTATTTACAAACTCGCAAACTGTATCTTCTCTTCGATCCATGGGAACCAAATGTTTTCCAAATTTGGAATCTGTTCCTAGTTTGCTAACTCGGAAAGTATCAATTTTAAAGGCGGTTGGACATAACTACCTTCAAGAAAGGGTCAATTGAAGGCGGTTCAACCTTGAACCGCTTTCAATCAACCCTAATTAAAGGCGGTTATTGAAAACTGCCTTTAATTAACCAAAAACTGCCTTAAACGGTTTTCGAAGACACGAAATGCAGTTTCTGAGCTCGGAATTGTCGATTATAGGTAATTTTTTGGAGAACCACCCTTACCAGTTGCCTTTAATTGAAGGCTCTCTACTAGTGTGTTAAGACTAGAAGGGATTGAAATTCCTGAATTTTGGGGATTTCCTTCTGAAACGGCGGTTGTGAAGGAGTTACTTAGTATCACATTTGACTTATGAAATGACGGTAAAGACCTATTTCAGCCAAATTTTCTTATAATTGTATCTTGGTCCCTCGTCTCAACATAGTTTATGGCGAGACGGTGTCATAGAAAATTTTTCAATATTTAATTAACTACAGGTAAATGATTTAAAATGAATTTTACATTAACTAAAATAGATTGATTTAAAAGTTCATCCAAATCACGCTACCATAAGAATTCATTGCTTTTCTCCGTTATCCGAGGGACCTATTTCTGTAATTCTGACTCCCTTTTATATTTTAAAAACCCTTCCTTTCCGCGGAGGGAGCATGTTTTATTTTGGTCAGATCTCCATTTGTAAAAATTTTGAAAAACTGGTTTTACCGTTTTAGCTTAATTAGTAATCTTATGTTCCAACATAGTCTAACTTAACCAACTATGTAAAGTAAATAATACACGAGACACACAACTTGGTTATGCAGTTCGGTGAAATCCACTTACATATGCGGGGCCTAGCCCAGTTCAGAATAAATCCACCAATCAGAATGATAAAGTACAAAGTACACCATACAACTATACTTATCTTCTAATTACAATGTGCGGATTTTGCAAGCTCCTCTTGCTACCGATCCGCCTTGATCATACTACCTCTAACCTCGACACTCGTCGACGCTTGATCTCCTCCTCCCGAGGAATTAAGGCATACGTTCTGAACTTTAGCACACAGGTCGTGTATGTTGGAACATGGTAATTCTGGCTCCCGCAAAGCTCTCGATAGATACAAAATCTGAATGCAGATTTTCTCGGTTTAGATCCTCCTTTTGCAGCCTTATAATTTCCTCTATTTCTAGCTCATTGCAGATCAGAATTGCTCCATAATTATGTCCATAATATTCCGATTCCTTATCTGCTTTTAAAGCATATTCAAATCCCATAAAAAGAGATTTTCCTTATCACAAATATCCTATATTATTCATTCAATTCCAATTCCATAAATATAGGGATTTACT
>JAULKK010318050.1:0-11540 GCA_032355705.1 Rubia peregrina
GAATAGTTGTTCACCCCTAGCTGTTCTATTATAAGCTTGGTATTTATATTTTATTATTTCTTTTCATCTGTTTTATCGAATGAAATTTTGGCACTCACTATAAATGTAATAACATCTATAAATTTGGTACTCACACATTACATGTCAAAATTTCATTGGCTCCTCACCCCCAACATATTTAATTTTCTTACATCAATTTTTTCTTCTAGAAGTGGAGAAGGGAGTTGCAGACCCGTTATTTGATTATCCTTTCCTTTTATTCTTTTTCCTTTTCATTTTATGAAGGGGATAATTGATCTTTTTACTTGATGCCAATTCTTTTCTAAAATTGGAAGAGTGCAAATTTAGTTGACACATAAAAAAACAAAAGAGTGCAATAGCTGGGACGGAGGGATCATTATTATATATAAAAAAGTTCCCAAGATAAATAAGCAAGGGAATGGGAAATTATAAAAATATTAATTAACATTGAATATTGATAATACGCGAATTTAGGAAATTGATTGACACAATAAAAAAGTGAAAAGACGTACTGAACTCTTTCTTGATCCAAATGGTTTATTTATAGCACGCTTATTTTTAAAGATTACATTTTATAAGTGTTGCAATATTATGTGTCCATTTGTTCACCACCTAAAATTTAAGTTCTTGACTCCTACCCTACTAGGAGGGATTTTTGCTACAAGCTTCAAAGCATTTTTCTTGAATGAGGCAAGACCAGGAGAAGTTTCAGTGTCAACGTCTTCTTCCTTCATTCCAGGGGGTAATTCCCAATCAAACGAGTGCACAAGATTTGCAAGTAGAAGATGAACTATCAAAAGCCCCATGGGGAACCCAGGGCATCCTCTTCTCCCTAATCCAAATGGAATCAACTGGAAGTCCTTCCCTTTCACATCGATCTTGGAATTTAAGAATCTTTCAGGAGAAAACTCATCCGAATTCTCCCAAACCTTAGGATCTCTCACGATACCCCATGCGTTGACATAAACCAATGTCCCTGGGGGATTTCGTAGCCATCTATGTTGCATTTAGCAAGAGTTTCTCTGGGAAACAAAAGTGGTTCGGTTATGTGCATCCTGAAGGATTCCTTAAGAGTTGCCTTTAGATAAGGTAGTTTTTCAATATCATCTTCGTCCAACACTTGTTTTGTCCCCATCACTTCTCTAATTTCCGTCCGCAACTTCATCAAGATTTCCGGATTCTTAATCAGAGCTGTCATTGCCCAAATTAGTTATTGAAGTTGGATCTGTGCCAGCGAGAAATATATTCTGCAATGCATACAAAAGATTCACAAGTATATAAGCATCTTAAATTTAGCAACCATTTAGACTTATTAGCAAGACAGTAAAATGGGAGGAAAAATCGATTACCATGGAAATGGCTTTGATATGATCCATGGTTATGTCGGAGGAAGTTGTTCCATCTAGTTTCATTTGAAGCAGGAGATCAATAATGTCATCATCCATGGATTGTGGCCTGTTTCGATCAAGATGCTCATCGATAAGTTCTTGATAAAACGAATCAAAGTTCTGAAATGTGCTCTCAAGTCGAGAATACATTCCAGTGAGATGATCAATCCAACCAAGGGAAGGGAAATAATCCCTAACGAAGAATCCCATGAACATTGCCTGAAGTTCATGCAAAAGGCCGTCGAATCTTCTTCTTTCCTCGCTTCCATCGTCCAAGCTCTTCCCAAAAGCAATCCTGCATATCATCGAGCTGGTGATTGACACCAATGTCTCACTCAAATCTGTAACCTTACCAGATTCAGCATCTTTCTTTATTTTTTGGATCATTTTGCAGGCTTCATCTTCCCGGATAGAGCGAAATTGTTGGATTCTCTTTGCACTCAAGAGATGATGAACACAAATTTTTCTCCTCTCTCTCCACTCTTTGCTGTATCCCGCGAAGCCGATATCCAACCCGTTATAACTCAGCACTTGCTGCCCTAGCAGTTTAGGGCGGCTGCAAAAAATTGAATCTTGGGTTTTCAGCACTTCTTCAGCCAATCTTGCGGAAGAAACCACCAGTGTTGGAACGGAACCAAGCTGTAATGACATCAAAGGGCCATATTTCTGTGAAATCTGCAAGAAAGATTTGTGGAGGACTGAAAAATCTAGCTGGTGCAAGTTTCCGATGATCGGAATCCCGGGAGGGCCCGGTGGACGATGAACCTTTAAAGGTTTTGATTTATTCTTATTGTGATGATGAAGGAAGAATACGAGAGGAAGTAGGGAGACTGCTAAAAATGTGAAGAAATTCATTTTCAGTTTCTGACAGCGAAACTTTACATAAGATCTTGGCTTTTTGGAAAATTGGCAAAGCAAATAACGGAAAATTGTTGGAATTGGAAAGTGACGATCGTATTTGGGAGACAAACAAAGCTGCATATAAAGAGAATGTTTGTGTGAAAAAAGTTTCAGTTACGGTGTGTACATAAGTTGGCTATCCGTTTGATTAATAATATTAATCAGCGCCGACATTTAATTAGTAATCTCCACTCTTTACTTAGGTCCTGTTTTTTAGAGCATATGTGATCTAATATGAACTGAATTGATAGGCAGAGGTGTAGATAAGAACAACGATGTTGACCAATAATAGAATATTAAATGAATTAGAATCAGATTAAGAAAAAAATAACTTTTCTGATTGGTTTTGTATATATCATTTTTCATATATGATTATATCTTGTATACCCTTTCTACTCACTATATATATGAACACACAATGACATAAATATTTGTGGGTTATACGTTCTATCATGGCAGGTTTCTCTAAAATTCTCCAACTTTTCCCAAAAATTTCCATATATATTTTCCCTGCTTTTTCAGTTCGTTGGCCGTGCCCACCAGCCTCGTTCCGTCAATTTCCACAGCCTGCAGCCTCTGCTCGCTGGACTCAACCAATCGTAATTTCTCCGCCGCTCCACGCTCGCACATGCGCCGCCACACCGGATCCACAAGCTTGCCTTCGATTCGTTCACGCGCTGCCGATCAGCCCTCAACCGCTGCTGCTTCATCCCTGCACAACAGTTTAATCAGCCGTCCACTGACATTCACAAGCTTGCTGTGTGTTTGGTGCAATTTCATTTATCTATTTTGCTTGGATCTGTTCCTGATGACGACCATTATTCTTTGTTCGTTGATCAACTGCATTACCATCGATCTTGATGATTCCAACTACTCTCACTGGCGTACTCAAGTTACCTCTGTTTTAAGAACCGTCAAATTGATTGGTTATGTTGATAGTTTGTTTAAGTGCCCTGCTGCACCTGCGAGCTCGACTTCCAAGTAACCCGATGATAAGGTTTCTGAGGATGCTAATGCTCATGATGCTTGGATTCAGACAGATCAACTAGTTCAAACCATTTTTTCCCTGACACCTTCTACAATGTCAGCAGTTGACGGTATGGTCACTGCTGCTAAGATATGGGCAACTTTAGCCACTAAATATCATAATAATTCTCAAGCTCGTCGCATTTATTTCTATGATTGTTTATATGGAGTTCGTCAAGATGATCAATCTGTTCAGGAATATTGTGCTCGTTTTAAGGACATTCTTAATAAATTACGTGTTCTTGGTCATCCACTTAATGATGAGGATATTTCTATTATTTTTTGTCGTGGCTTGAATGATAAACTGTCCTTGTTTTCATCCACTCAAATTGTAAAAAATCATTTACCTCCTTTATACACTATTGTTGCTGATGCTGAGACTTTAGAATTTTCTCTCAAAACTCGCTCATCTACCTCTGGACCGGTACCTTCTTCTTTTACTGCGTCTCACCAAGGGTATGGACAAGCTAACTGCGGCAGAGGAGGCAACAGTTTTGGGAGAGGGAGGGGCTTCCGTAGGAGAGGCGGCGGTCTGACATCGTTGTTGGCCGGAGGTGGCGCTTCTCCACAGGGCGGTCGGCCAACTTATGTTTGCCGGTGGTGTCATCGTCCTGGTAATCTTGCTGAATTTTGTTACAAACTGTCACATGTTGCTCGCAAAGAGGTCAATTTTGCGGACACTACTCAGCCACGTTATTATCAACATCTGAATGCCACTCCTGATTGGCACATGGACTCTGGTGCTACCAATCATATAACTTCTTCTGCTTCCAACCTGCATAGTGTCGTTACTTATAACGGTAATCGTCGTGTTTATTTTGGCAATGGTTCTCATTTGCATATTTCCCATGTTGGCAATTCTGGGATTTCTTATTCCCTCACTTTATCTGATGTCGTGGTTGTTCCGAATATCACCAAGAATTTACTATCTATTGCCAAGTTATCAAGAAATCCAAATGTTGTTGTTTGTTTTGATGACACTTCTTTCACTATTCAGAACAAGGTTACCATGGAGTTCGTGGGTCGAGGACACAATACGGGAGGTCTCTACATTTTAGATTATGGTGTTGCTGCTTTAGTTTCATTTTAAATTCAAATAAAGATAATGCCTCATTTGAGCTATGGCATAGTCGGTTAGGACATGTTCCTTTTTTTTTTGTTATTTCATCTTTAGATAAAATTGGTAGTTTTTCAGTTACTACTTGGTTGCCTAAGCCTCATTTATGTACTTCTTGTGAGATGGGTAAAAGCAAGTATCTTTCTTTTAATGATAATTTAAAATACGCACCACGCATACTTGATTTAGTTCATTGTGACCTCTGGGAACCCTCACATGTTGTCTCTCGTGCGGGGTACCTTTATTATATCATTTTAATTGACGATCACTCTCATTTTACTTGGTATATCCTCTACATTGCAAGTCTAATTTTGTATAGGCTTATATGCAATTCGAAGCATTTGTTGAGAATCAGTTTTCTGCCACCATTAAAGTTTTTCAGAGTGGTGGAACTGAGTTTTTGAATCTTCGCATACGAAATCATTTTGCGACTAAGGGCATTCATCATCAGGAAGTAATGAAGAGTAACCAAATCCTTAATAGAAAACTCTTGATGCGTGCAGTCACTGAACTGCCGAAGAAAAGTCAAATCATTACCCGTAAGAATGATGTCGACAAAAACAACAAGTACAACAACGATGATCCCTGAGACATAACAAATAGAGAAGTGTAAGCCGAGCTACACTGAAAACTGAGATGAACCAATTAGGTGTTGAAACACTAAAAAAAATACCTTGAGACTTTCTTGGGACCATAAATGGCCTTCCGCAAACGATAGACATAATCTGAGTGAAGCGGGTCCTTGTAGCTGACTGGTTGCACCATATAAACTGCATAATTGAACACGTCATTGAGAAAGGCGTTCTTGACATCCAATTGATTAAGAGGCCAGGATCGCATAGCGGCAATCGTAAGTACTTTCCAAATGGTAGAGGCTTTAACCATGGGGCTGAAGGTTGGTCAAAATCAAAACCAAGGATCTGGAAAAAAAATTGTGAGCCACAAGACGGGCCTTATGAGATCAACAGTGCCATTGGGATGATACTTCAATAGATAGACTCACTTGTAGCCAACAATGTTGACATCCGATGGTCGTGGAATAAACTCCCAGGTGTGTTTTCCACGAACAGCCGTCATTTCATCATCCATAGATGAAACCCAAGCTATATTCTTAAGGGTTGAGCAATAATCTATAGGTTCTATCTGGGCAAGCAAAGCAGCAAGAAGACCATGAGCAACAATGTCAGAATAATTTTTGCGCTAAATAGCACCAGTCGCAGACCGAGTAGCTATCCAATAAGGACAAGGTCGAGGTGGAGATACTTGAAGAGAAATTACGGCTGGCAAAAAGGGCCGGTGAGGTGGCCAACGAGACGAATGGGTTGGTGATGTAGCACGTAATATAGGAAAGATGAAACTGCTGAGGTTTGCAACCAAAGGTTGACTTTTATTAACCAAAATAAGAATGAAAATTACATCACAATGTTTCCTCTATTTAGAGGGAACTAAATCCCCTAATGAAGAAAGGAAACGGAAACTAAAATTCCTAATGAAAAGGAGAAAAGGAAACTAAATCTCCTAAGTAAAAAGGAAAAAGGAAATAAAAATACTTTAATTAAATGAAGGAAATAAAACATAATCAAAACCAGTCCCACATGTCCATAAATGCCAACCCTAATTCCAAATCATTTTCCCGAGGGTTAGAAAAAATTTCCTTGAATTTTGATCGTCAGCTTATGTCACAACTCAGCCTCCATCGCCTCGCTCGTATCAATGTCAGAGTCATCGTCGTAAAACGACTTGCTTTGATATACCTTCCCGTACCCACCATGTGATGTCTCCAAATTTTCTCTTTCTTACTCTGTACTCCTGCTGTTTCACAGCATGTCATTGTGTGTAGTCTTCGTGCTTGTGCATCGTTCCCGAACCCACTCTAAAATTTCCTAAATGAATCGATGCCACAATCACCGCAAACATCTTGCCAGTGGACTACCTCAGTGTGGCCACTTCGTTTGCTTTACTTGGCACCAGAACAATTCTGTCGTACGCAACTTCATCACACTTCGCCTGTCATATACATGCTCATTATATCGAGCCTCAACATACATGTTGTTATCGTACAAGGGTGCATTGTACATGGTCTCATCGATGCTTTGGCGTACTTATCGGTCTTTTCATACACGACTTTGATGTACTCATTGTATACTAACTTGTTGGACTCCACTTTGTTGTACACAACATTGTCATACAAGGGCACATCGTACTCCGTCTCACCGTACTCCGAGATAACAACCTGGAACGCTGGCTTCCCATGCCAATTTTCTAGAGCTGCATCACTTGAATGCATCGCTTAGACGTGTCTACCAAAATCCCAGGCAAAAAGGTTGTCATGGTCATTTTCAGTGTCAAATTCGTCAAGAGGGGCCGGTCGTGCTTCAGGTCATTGTTGAACAAGCGCTTCGATGAAGCGTGTTATGGCCCCCACTTGTAGACATGATCTTGCAACTTTTTCACATCTATAAACATATTCTAGATCAGTATCATGACCAGGGATGCCTCCACGGGGTCGATGATGCGCCATGGCGGGGATCATAATAGCTCTGATACCAATTGATGTAACACGTAATATAGGAAATAAGAAACTACTATGGTTTGCAACCAAAGGTCAACTTTTATTAATAAAAAAATAATGAAAATTATATCACAATATCTCCTCTATTTATAGGGAATCAAATATCCTAATGAAGAAAGGAAAAGGAAACTAAATCTCCTAATGAAAAAAGGGAAAAGGAAATTAAATCTCCTAATTAAAAAGGGAAAAGGAAATAAAATATTTTAATTAAATGAAGCAAATGAAATGTTATCAACGTCGGCCCCACTTTTCCATAAATGCCAACCCTAATTCCACATCAGTTGGTGCGCGAACAGGGTTAGCTGGCCGACGAACTAGATTAGTTGATCGATGGTGAGATAGGCGAAGCATAATGCATAAGAGTGTCCACTGGATGGTCAGAATCGACATAGTAGACAGAACAAGGTTCCGTAATCTTTGAGAACGGTAGCATCAATGAGCTAGGAGGGGCTGGCAACTGAAGTGACAAGCCGAGCATGAGGAGATGCCACCGTGGAAGAAGTAAGAATATTAGCAGATGCAATAGCAGAATCCAAAAAAGTAGAGACGTCTGAAGAGAACGGAGATAGTGAAGTAGAACCATCGACATAAGGGAAGAAAGTGTCATCAAACCAAGCATGTCTGGTGACATATATCTTTCCTAAAGTAGAATCTAAACATTGATATCCTTTGTAGCGGGAGATGTACCTAAGAAAGATACATGGAAAACTGTGAGGAGAGAGTTTGTCAGCTGCATATGGATGTAGATAAGGGTACACACAACAACCAAATATATGGAAATTTTTATACATGGGACCTGGCCATTAATAACTTCATATGGTGATCGTCCACCAAGAACAGGAGTGGGCAGCCAGTTTATAGTATAAGCGGATGCAGCAAAGGCTGAGGCCAATGGGAGATAGGGACATGCGAGTGTTATAATATAGACAAGCACATCTCAGCAATGTCACGGTGCTTGCATTTAGCCAGACTGTTCTTCTTAGGAGTATACTGGCAAGAAATATGACGGTGAATGCCTTTTTATGAAAGTGAGAGTGTAAGAGACCATTCACAAACTTAGTCCCCACCCCATCACTCTGAAACACCTTAATGGTGAAAGAGAACTGGTTCTCAACAAAATCCTCAAACTGGCGATTAGCATCCCAAAAATTATATTTGCAGTGCAGTGGGTAAAACCAAGAGAGTCAGGAATGATCATCAAGGAAAATAGAACAGTAGGAGAAACCATCAGCAGATAAAATAGGTGAGGGCCCCCGTAAGTCACAATGAACTAGATTAAGTATCATAGCAGAACATTTATCATTTGTATAAAAAGATAAATGCTTCCCTATAGCATTCTCACACGCATCACAAACGGTAGGTTTAGGTACAATTAATGAGACAGATAAAGATCCAGAAGGTCACAAACCAGAATTAACAAAATTTGAAACATGACCAAGTCTAGCATACCAGGTTTCAAAAGACGCACGAGAATTATTTGATTCCACAGTAGACAACAAAGCAGATGCACCATAGTCTAAAACATAAAGCCTATCTTCAATATGACTATGACCCATGGTTTCCCTAGTGATTTTATGCAAAATAATAAATTATCGATCATCAAAGAAGACAACAACATTTAAATCCAAAGTTAATTTGCTAACAGAAAGATTTTTTTTAGTGATATGAGGCACAATAAACAAATCATAAAGAGGCAGAGACTTAGAAATCCGAGAATCACCAACATAAGTAATAGGGAGTTGAGAACCATTACCAACATTAATGCGGGCAGAACCATCATAAGGTGTCACGTGATCAATAACAGTGGTGGACGATGTCATGTGTTTTGTGGTGCCAGAATCTAAAATCCACTTGGAGTTATGATGCCTCCAATTCCAAGAAAAAGACAATCCAATAGATGCAATTGAGTGTGACATGATGAAATTCAGCAATCTCCTAGTCTGAGAGTGGAATTGAGTGTCTGATGACACTCGCGCGTGTTTGTCACGTGCTATGAGAGTTCTTGTGCCTGTTCTTCACGCACTTCTGAACTCTAGTGCATATTTTATGCGTGTCTGGAAGACTGCGCACTAGTGAGGACTCCTGCTCGCTGCATGAGGGATGAGAAAAGGAACTCGATTGCCAGAGAAAACTAGCCGCTTGATTGAGAACCGGGAGCAATGTCAGAGAAGTTGGAGAGTGCCCGAGAGATATGACCTGCAGCGGGGAATTAGCCGAAACTTCTCAAGAAAAAGAAAATCAACGGCGGCTAAGGCTGAGATTAGCAGGAAGCAGACCAAAGGCACTGAATACTAAGCTTGAACCACCGTTTGAGAAAATGAAGAACAATAGCGGCGAGAAGATCGCCGGAGAGAAATCAAGCCAATTCGCCGGAACTAGGCAGGAAACTGGTCGGATCTTTGCCTGAAAATGATCATGTGGTAGCAAAGACATTTTTTGGGTAGACGTAAGACATCGAAACTTGATCGTGAGTTTTCCGGAATCAGGTGGTGGTTCGGTTGGTGGAAAAATAGAGAGAGAGAGAGAGAGGGAGGGAGGTGACCAAAAAATTAAAATTTTAGGCATTGGGGTTTAGGATCAGAACTTGATCTAATACCATGAAATAATGATGTCCCGTAATGAGTTTGTTATTGATTCATGAGAATAAATAGAAGATCAGAGATTCGTAAGGTAACTACAACTCTAACTCTAACAAACCCTAGTACTCTATTAGACTAAATCTAACTATTACGTATAGATTTTGCTGATAGTTCGGCGATGCGTTGAGGCCTCCTACTAAGTATCTTCAAGGCCAAAACAATTAGGGCTCAGGCTGGGCAGCAATCCCGCTTTGATATATACCAAAAGTTAAAACACTATTTTACCCCTGTGAAAAACTTTAAAAAATAATGAAATTTCTATAATATCCCTAAACCCTAAAATTCATTACTCATTTTCCTTCTCTTATCAGACCCCCTCCACCACTGCACCGTAGAGCCACCTCATCACCACGTGAATCCCTCTGCCACTGTGCCGCTCCCTCACCGTCGAGCCCTTCGGATTAGCCGGCGAAGGAGAAAATATGTGGGTCACCGGGCGAAGGGTGTGGGTAGCCGGGCAAAGCTCCCCCAAATATTCCTTTCTTTGCTCGCACTACCAAGAATATACAGTCCAGCCACAAGTCGGTGCATAATCCTCCATAGCTACTATAAATACACCCTCATTTGCCCCAAATTTACCAAATTAGGTTTCCAAAATAGTAAAAATTTACCTGTAAATTCTTGGGATTGGATTATGAAGGAGATCTGTTAGTGTGTGACTCTGTTTGTTATTATGAGAGTGACTGGCGGTGGAGATGGAGCAACGACTGTGGTGGAGGCAAAGCAGCTGCAATAGGGAAGATGGTGGCAATGGAGGTGGTGGAGGTGGAGCGGCGATGGTTGAGGTGCGACGATGATGGTGGAGGAGCAGTGGCGGTGGTGGAAGAACATTGGCGGAGCAAAGGACATTTTTATCTTTTTTAATTTGTCTTTGGCTCAAAGGGCAATTTGGACATTTTCATCTGTCTGTGGCCAGAAATGACCATTAATGTTGAAATATAGTTTTTAGGGTTATATTTGCACTTTCGTTAAATAGTTAGTGTTGTTTTTGTATTTTGAATTATCTATGGATTATATGTGCACTTACTGAAAATACATAGGGTTAATATTTGTATATATCCCTAATTATTTTGGATTTTGTATGGAAAACAAGACTTGCGTACTCCTAATTAAATTCTTAAATTCTATTATTTTATTTTAAAAATTAATTTATTTATTTTTTCAATTCATTTTATGTTACGATTTACTTTACTCTGTTGTTTTCATTTTCTTTTGATAATTTTGTTCCCATATGTTTCTTCTAATACTTTTAGGGGGAATTTGGTTATGAGGAGAACTAAATAAGTTTCTTTTTTAAATTAACCTTATGTTTTGAAAGAAAATTTCTAGTAAAGCATGCCTTTTAAATTTTAGAAAATAATTGTATGGTAAAACAGTCAACTTCTTTATGACGAGTATTGGGATTTTGAATACTGAGGAGATTTATCTTAAAATAGAAGAAAGTAAATTAAAAATTGCCAAGTTGGAAGTAGTCCACTGATTCTACTCAATCAAAACAAAGATGTACCTTTCCTTCGTTTATTTTAGTTCTTACTTCGAGGCCAATTCCTAATTCCATAACCATAACAACCATACCATTGACATTGGATGATTACAGCCTGTAGGCTATAATTTAAGTTTGACCAATTGATCTTTGTGATTAGTACATGCAAAGCATGCTTTGTGCTGCAACATATAGTAGATAAGGATGCCAAGGAGGTTTATGCCATGTGCAGTGGTTAGAGACCGCTTGTGATTAGTACATGCAGAGCATGCTTTGTGCTGCAACATATAGTAGATAAGGATGCCAAGGAGGTTTAGGCCATGTGCAGTGGTTAGAGACCGCTTGTGATTAGTACATGCAGAGCATGCTTTGTGCTGCAACATATAGTAGATAA
>JAULKK010318067.1:0-11538 GCA_032355705.1 Rubia peregrina
TCTGGACAGTTGGCCGTCGCAACTCGCGACACAGGCGTTGCGACTCGCGACAAGCAAAGTAAGTTGCCCTCTCATGTTTTCCTTTTTCCCAAGTGTAGTTGTCCCTCTCTAGGTCTTCAAGGTCTTCATTGTCTTCAAAATGTAGTCTTCATGATATTCAAATATTCAAACCATTACCTCGTCTCACAAAATCCGTATTAAAAGTGATAAGAGCGCTAAAGTCACTCTTAACGATAATAATATAATTTCAAGGTAAAATGGATCATCCAAAGCAAAAAATCATACCAAAATGAGTACAAAAGATCACATCGTATAATATGGACATATCAACTGCTCATGTCCATCTTCCCACACAAAATTGTGAGCAAGATACAATCGATATATGTTCGTAAGCATGGGAATGAAAATGATAGTTTATAATGGATCCTGTTAGAATAGAAGATTCTAGAGACTAGTTTAGAGTTTAGATATTGACTTTTTATACCGTTTATGTACTCTATTTATTCTCTCAATAATCTAAAACCCTAACCAATAGGAATTTACTTTTACATGGTATCAGAGCAGATCACATCTCGCCACTTTCCGACCATATAAATCATCTTCCTCGACGCTTTCTCCTCAACTCCTTCCAGCCATAGAAGATTCTCCTCGGCTTCTACTTTGTTCCCGTCTCCAGCATCCCTCGGCTTCTTCTAGCTTCGGTGAGTTTCAATCTCATTACCGCCGCCAGCCATTTGTCTTCCCCGACCAATCACCGTTTTGGATCTCTCATTGTCTTCTCGAAAAATGCATATGTACGTCTCGGTCCATTCCAGATGGCCAGTTGAAGCCGATAACCAGTGCATCTCGGAAAACTCGTATGGTCTCGGGAGTCTCATGCGCCCGATGAAGAAGATAACCAGCACGTGTATTCACTCGCTCGCATTCAACAGGACGTGTCCTGAGCGCGTGAAGACACTCGCCCCACATTTCACCGATCATCCTCTGCGTGCGTGAAGCCACGTGCTAGCCATTGTACTTCCGCGCAAGGCGCGGGTTTCCTTAGAATTATCCTGGGCAGCCATCTTTTTTGCTATCAGCAAATCGGACTCTATTGTGTTCCCGTGACAAATTCCTTCAACAATCATGTCGCTCTCCAGTTCTTGCGTTATTGGTAATTGTGCTTTTGATAAGTGGATTGTTGACTCCGGTGCACTATCTCATATGACTTCAAACTCCTGACATCTTCAAAAGGTACATCCTTATCGTGGCTCTCATTCTGTATCTGTTGGCAATGGTGAATCGCTATCTATTTCTCATATTGGTCACTGTGCTATTTTCGGCTTATCTTTACATAATGTTCTTGTAGTCCCTCAAATCACCAGAAGTTTACTGTCTATTAGTAAACTTACTCGTGATTTTCCAGTTATTGCTATATTTGATGTCGATGTTTTTTTTATTAAGCATAAGCACACGGGAAAAATATTGGGCAAAGGTCATCATAATTCCGATCTCTATTTTCTTGAGACATATGATTCCACTTTTTTAGGTGAACTACGCTCCGGGAAACTTCGAGCTTCTTTTGAGCAATGGCATTCTCGTCTTGGTCACGTCTCATATGCCACTCTTCAGTTGTTGAGTACACATGGTCATATCTCTGTCACTTCTATTTTGCCCACACCTGTTAGTTGTTCTTCTTGTCAGATGGCCAAGAGCAAGCGTATGCCTTTTTCTACTAGTGTCAAACAAGCATATGGATTGTTAAATTAGGTACACTGTGAGTTGTGGGGACCGACTCCAGTCTTATCCATAGAAGGTTACTCTTATTATGCTGCATTCAACGACGATTTTTCACGATTCACATGGTTTCTCCCATTGCGCCTGAAGTCCGATTTCTTTGATATTTTTCTCCAGTTCCAGAAATTTGTTGAGACTCAATTTTCTGCCAAGATTAAAATATTTCAGACAGATGGAGGCATGAAGTTTACTAATAATCGCTTGCAGGCTCACTTTGTATCCTGTGGCATTCATCATCGGATGTCCTCTCCCTACACTCCTGCTCAGAATGACCGAGCTGAGCAGAAGCATCATCACATTATAGAGACGGGCCTTGCTATGTTATTTCATTCTTCAATACCGATAACTTATTGGGTGGATGCTTTCTCTTCGGCGGTTTATGTAATTAACCGCCTGCCCAGTTCCATTCTTGGTGGAAAGTCCCCATTTGAGGTCACTTTTGGATCTGCGCCGAATATTCTCCTTTTCACCCATATGGTTGTCGTGCGTATCCTTGTATACGTGATATTGCGCCAAATAAGTTTGCCTCTCGCTCCATTCCGTGTTTTTTTATCGGCTACAGCCCTCATCACAAAGGGTTCAAGTGTCTAGATACAACTACTGGGCACATTTATGTCTTTCGTCATGTTCAATTTGATGAGAATTTCTATCTTTATGTATCCTCTTCGCAGGACACCTGCTCCGCATCTCACTTGGAATTTTCTTCATTTACGGAGCCCTCGGCTGCATGGTCATATCTGTGTAACTTTCGCGTTGGATCACCTTCTACTGAGTCACCTTGTACGCTATGTTCTGATTCTGATGCTCCAGTATTACCTGCACCCACTTCTCCGGCCCCTGTGACTACTTCTTCAGCCTTGGTGCCCATAACTCCGTCATCTGCATCATCAACCCGGGCTCGTACCCCTCCTGCTCCAGATTCTCCTATCACTAATACCTCTCCCGATCCAGCTCCCGCTCGTACTCACCGGATGACCACCAGGACTATGGATGGTTCTCGGCGTCCACGGTCTTTCTCTGATTATGAAGTATCCGGTTTTTGGCTGCCCTGGTAGCTCAGACCGAGCCTCGGGACTATCGTGCGGCTCTTCGAGATCCTCGTTGGATTTCGGCCATGGATGAGGAAATGGCAGCACTTCGTCACCAGCATACTTGGGATTTGGTGCCTTGCCCTCCGAACGTGAATGTTGTTTGGTCCAAATGGGTTTTCCGTATTAAGTATCGTCCTGATGGTAGTATTAATTTACTTTTACAGATCCACAAGAAGAATGGAAGATATACAGTTAAATCCATACACAGCTCCTGAATAGCAACTGTAAAATGCTTTGGTTCATTCCTACATCCAGGAAGTTGTTGATCTTTGTATGACGGCTGTTGCATAATGTCATTCCTACGACAAAAACTTATTTAACAGAGGAATTATTCTGGATCCAACATGTAAAAGGTGTCACATGAATAAAGGTGGAGACTTAGCACATTTATTCAAGACATGTACAAAAACCCAGAAAATATGGAGGACATCAGTCCTTGGCTTTGATTTTCAACAAGGCATGGATACAGCCTTCCAAATTTGGTTTTGGGATTGGCTAAGGGCAGCACCGGATGAGGAGGCAATAATCCTGTCATTACACATTATATGGAAAATTTGGCTGCAAAGAAATCTCAAGGTTTTCCAAGAACGAGACAAGGAACCATGCATTTGGGTGTAATTAGCATATGATGGAGCAGAGATGGACAATAGGCGATCATAACATTTTGACATTGAAGATATTGATCAAACCTTTCCACTGGGTTCAAGTCAGCAAGATTCAAAGTATAATGAACCACAGATTATGCCAACACGGAAGATTTTTGGGGCTTTCTGGACTCACACTTTCCATGGGACGGCTGCGCGGACTATCGTTCCGACCCTGCAAAGTTAATAAGTAACGGAATATTCGCACGTACCGGCAGCCTCACCATTGGCAGCAAAAGCAATGGCTTGCTTGCTGGGGATAAAAAGAGCACTGGAGATGGAACTATGCCATGTGCAGGTATGGTCGTATTCTGCAGTTTTGGTAAAATTGTTGAACATGTTCACAGAAACACTGCCCATGGAGGTTTCTAGAGTAATCGCAGACATTAGGAGTGTGTGCCAGATGTTTCAGACGTTCTGGATCCAGAAAGTACCAAGACAAGTCTTACAGCAGGAGCCCAATAATGCCAACAGTTTTAATTGTCAAGTTAATTGTTGTAATATGACTGCTCAAGTTTAATAATATTGCATCATTTTCCTTTAAAAAAATTCCTCTAGTTGGCTTCACGATTAGCTTTATCCATTTCAATACTTTAACTAAAAAAAAAATTGATAAGAAAGATAATTAATTAGGCAGTAGCAAACCTTTAAAAAAAACCATACACGCTATATTTTTTATAAGAGATACAAATAAACATCAGACCATTGAGCTTCATTCCCGATAAGAGTTATACAATTACCCTTTTTTAGTTTCCACCATCCACTTGTTCAACAAAATAACCTACTGTGTCAATGAAATCATTATTGAAGTCAGATGTTTCGAGATGAGTTGATTCGTTTATAAGATTTCGATCAATGAAGTTGACCTCCTTCCCATTTCCCTTCATGGACTCTTGGTATAGTTTTCATAAGTCCTTCGGGACTCGCCAGACTCTTGACTAATGCCATTTACCGCCACATTTGAAATAAGAGGTTCCAGATCCTTTTGAGGAATTGGCTTATGTTCCCCTTTTATGGGTATTTTCATGGTTTCTCTCGTGTTGCTGCTTCTTATGATAATACGTACCAGAGTTGTAGGAAAAGTTATAACCACTTCAATAGCATCTGTGACCATAACCATGACCAAACCCACAACCGCAACCTCTCTATCGACCATAAAAATAATTCTTGCATTCAGGTTCGTCGAAACATTGTTTGCTTCAGGAAACACTTTTGAGCCAGTCGGGCGAGATTGATGATTCTTCAGCAACTCATTATTCTTCTCAGCGATTAGGAGACAAACAATTAGTTTAGAATATTTTTGAAAATCCCGCACACGATATTGTTTTTGCAAGGTCACATTTGATGCGTGGAAAGTAGAAAATATCTTTTTCAGCATTTCAGTATTAGTTACTGTAACGCCACCAAATTTCAAGTGGATTACAGTTACTGACCTTATTATAGTCTTGGAACCATAAAGTGGTCCATTAATCGCAGATTATGGGAGTATTACATTTCATATTTTTCCACAACTCACTTGGATCTTTTCATGTGAAATATTAATTTTTGAGGCTTTCATCAAGGTGACAGCGAAGGGAGATTAAAGATCTCGCCTTGTCCATTCTTGATGGGTCATTCACCTCTTGGAGTGTCCCAAGGAGATTTATTGACTTCAAATGTATCTCAATATCCACTGTCCAAGGCATATAATTGTTTCCACTGATCTCGAGAGGAATGAATTCAAGCTTCACAAGATTCGACATGGTGATAGCTAATAGGGAAATAAAACAATTCATTAGATTTAATGATTGAAAACAGCGGCGAAACCAGACTAAAATGTAAGGATGGGGTGGTTTAGGTAATTGTCAAAAAATATTTTTACTTATAATTAAATGACATAATCCCACTAATTGTAAAGCAATGCTTAAACAATATCATTAATAGTTTATATATCATTAGATTAAAAAAATAGCAGTGCTTAAACGTCTCTAAATTATATAGAAATAAAAAAGTCACAACTTTATTATCCGTAACACTTCTAGAATTTGTAGCACACAATTAATATATTAGACTAAAATAATTTATTAAAATACATTATTTGATATAAAATGTGTTAATATTTTATTCTTACATTGCAATCTAATTACTAACGTAAAAAATTAAAATAAATGAACAATAAATATTTGAATAATAAATAAAAAGTTGTAACTATAGTATTAAAAAGGAAATATAAATTAATAAAGAAACTAAACCAACTTTGAAAAGTGTATACTCCTTCCGTCCCTCTGTTTCTGTCTTACCACAAAAAAATATTTTTAAGATCATTAAAATAGCATAAAAATAGTTTGTGAACAAAAAATTATTTCATCTTTTGTTTTACATTCAAAATTTTGACAAAAATGAAAGTAAGACAATAATATATGGACACCAAATAAGGTAGATATGACACAAATAAGGGGAATGAGAAAGTAAGTATATCATGTACTCCAATACAAGTTATTGGCCCACTCCAAAAAGTGACGGGCCATGTCTATGGTCAGCCTTTGTACTATTACCGATACTCGTTGTCTTGACAACAGAATATTCGGGAAAAAATAAACAAAAAGGAAACATAAAACTGTTTTAAATTGATTCTGATGCTCAGGTTACTGAACCTGCAACAATTTTAAACCAGAGATTTTGAAGACCAAAATTTTGAACTCCCAAATTTCGATCTTTCTAGGACGGGGGTGGAGGAGACATCTTGGGGGGAGCAGGTCATTTTCACTCACTATCTACACCTGGAGAGTGCAGACCACTAGATCACTTATCCGGTGGATCATAGGGGAGGCGGGCACACCCCCTTTCCCCCTAGTTTCGCCATTGATTACAAATAATAAAGTGGAATACATGATTCAAATCATTACTGAAGCAAAAATAAACTGGCATAATATATCCGGTGAGAATACTAACATTTAATAGAAAAATAATTACGGCAAAAAGACTAATATTAGTCTAGACATTTTATCAGCAAATTCAGTGAATTTAGAGTGGAAAAGATACGTGGTAGAATTGAAAATGGGGGTTTGTATTGTTGGATAAATTCGTATTTATATGGTAAAATATAACCGTTTATAGCCATTGCATCACCGCTGAAAATATTGCCGTTTATAGCTATTATATTACCGTTAGATTTATATTAACTAATTGTAGTTAAATTCTAAGAGTAGATTAGCAATGTAATGTCATAAAATAAGATGAAAAAAATAGAGGAACATAGTAGAGACATAATTAATCATAAAAATATTAAAATGAAGCAGTTAAAGATTAGTTAGATGCAGATCACATCATTTTACTATAAGGTGGCATGGCCTCCTATCTATAGTAATCTGGTGTTATTTAAAAATTTAATCATTGTAAATCTCATCACATTACTATAAGATGGTAGAGGCACCCATGTATAGTAATATGATGTTATTAAGAAATTTATTGTAAATCACATGATATTACTATAAGGTGGCAGAACCTTCATTTTTATAGTAATATGGTGTTGTACATTTAGAAAGTTAATTATTATACTTCACATCATAAAAGTTTTAGTGCAGTTTTATTATATCTAGACTTACTTTATGATGACGGAGAGTGATCGTGCTGATATCGTATTGTAGAAATCACTAACTTTGAACCAATAATTAAGAAAGTGGTAAGATACTTTATAAATGTAGATATATGAATGATATGAGAGACTAATAATGAAAATAAGATGGAGAGAATAGAGAGGAAGATAAGGATGATATGATAGTGTAAATGTGAGAAAAATGTGTGTTTTTTTCATCCTCTAAAAGGGGATTTATGTAAGTATTTAGGGGGTAAATACATAGTTTTCACCTAGGACAATTAAATAGTGAAATAATTAACTATCACAAATTTAGCTTATTACTAATGAGCATTTTATTATTCATAGGGGATTATATCGGCTCATTCAACCTTTTTTCAAAAAGAAAAAATGTATTGCACTTAAGCAAAAGGATGGAAGTCAAAAGAAGAAGAACAGAAAAAAGTCCAATGGAAGTGATTCCATAATTTTACCCTCTGGCCCTCCACCTTTGTGTCTAGTAAGTTAGTGGTCAAACTTCCATTAGACACATAATTTTTCGGCATCTATTTCATTATCTAATATATGTCTATTTTTATCAAAACCATCCCAACACACGATGTGTCTTCAACCTGACTTTTTCACATTTTTGCACGAATATTTATACATGTTGATGTCGTCAAATTTCAGCAAAAGTGAAATGATCTGGCCAAATTTCAACCCAAATAAAGAAGACAAAGTCTTGTATAAGACTGTCTTATAGTGAGACCAGAGATCAAATTGCAAAGAATTAAATATGGGGTTTCATATTAAAGTTTTAAAAGTTCAGGGATTGAGTGTGTAATTATTATAATTTCCAGTTTAATCCTAGTATATATATATTAAAGTTTTAGGCTGTCTTTACCAAACTCCTCGTCATTTTCCATTCTGCATTCTGCAACCGCACACAAATCTTCCAACCGTTTTCTCTCACAAAATCCAACCGCACACAAATCTTTCAACCGCTTGATTTCTTGTATTTAATCAGTTTTAGTCTTGATTTTTTTTTTTGCATTTGAAAACGCATTGGTCGGATTGAAGGTGTGCTCTTTTTCCGGATGTTTTTGTTATTTATCGTTCGGTTTTCGACAATCTACGACTGGAGGGGTCCTAATTGTTTGTTATATGCCAAGGTAATGTTGTCGCTAGGGTTTTATGTTCATCTTTTGTGTTTTTTTATTTTCCCCAAATTTTGGATGCATGTTATGTTTTATGCTTCATGTAGGTTCACTGAGTGTTTCTTTCGGTTATTTTGTGTTTTACTTTCGATTGCATAGTTTACTATGTTCGATTTGAAGTTTCAAGGGTTTTTTTCTTAACTGTATTCATATTTTGGGATTGCTCTGTTTATTTGTGTTCATTGAGTATTTGTTAGTGCTTTATGTTTTATTACTTTGTTGTGCTGTTATTTGACTCTTTTAGTTCGGATTTTGCATTATTTTAGTTTATGTGTTTGATGTTTTAGGGTTTATTTAGGATGTGTGTTAATTTTTGTGTATTTATTGTTGTTTTGAAGATGTCAAAGGAAACAAAGCTTGGTGAATCATTGAATGATGTTTTTCTGGATATTACGAAGAACTATGAAGATCCTTCCGAAGGAAGTCCTGCTCCTATGATAAAAAATCCAAAGAAATGAGCATCTTCTCAAGGTTTTTTCCGTTTCTCTATTTTGGTTGGAATTTTTTATACTGTTCCTTTTAATTGCAAATTGTTACTGTTTAATTTCAAATTGTTACTGTTCAGTGTTTTTATGTTTTAAATATATGCCATGATGTTTTATAGTTTTTCCTTGATGTTTCACTTACATTTCTTCATGTTAATCAATCATCTATTGTTCCTTTGTAGTTTACTTTTCATGTATTGTGTCTTTCACTTATGTGCTTTAGGTTTTGTTTCCAATCATTTCATGTATTTGATTTGTGATTTTCTGATAGAACTGATATGTTGATGTTTTAAGTTTTCTCAATGATGTTTTAAGTTCAGCTTATGATGTATTGCTTTTAAAGTTTAGGTTATGTAGTTTTCATTTTACAGAATGATGTTTTAAGTTCAGGTTATGAATATTTTGTTTTATGAATGATGTTTTAATTTCAGATTACGATTTATACTTTTCAGTTTGATATGCTTTTAAGTTTAGGTTATGATGTATACTTTTTTCATATATTTTGTGTATGTTGTGTCTGTTTTAGGTTCATTTATGAATCTATGAGTGTGATGTAGTTTGTGACTTGGACTGAGTTTTTAAATGATGATACATATATATATATAGTTCCATATTGACGTTATTGGTTTCTAAGTTTTCAGTTTTCGTGAGCTTTTCGTTTGGGCAGAATGTGCTTGTCTTATTGATGTTTTATTATTTCAAATTGATTTTTTTTCATGTGTGTTGATATGGGGTTGTTTTCTTTGATCTTGTTATCCTTTTACTGAAGTACTTTTTTTGTCGCATTATATTTTTTTATGCTTATGATTATGATATGTTGATGTTTCAGATGCAACTGTTGTTGGTGGTTATGCTGCGAGACAATCTCAGCGACTTAGGAGTGATCCTAATGTTGATTTGATATCAGGTATTTCTCTTGTTTTTTACTTTTTTGAATGTTGCATATTAATGGTTCCTGTGTTTTTATTAATGCTGCTATTCTATTTCAGGACTCTCCTCTGCAAAGAGGAGACGGAAGGAGAAAGCCAAGAGGAAGCTTGACTTGGTTGGTGAAGAAGAAAATGTAAAGGAGCTGATGGTTGTAATTTGGAGAATATGATAGCTGAATCAGGTTCTGGTCCTGTTGATAAAACTAGACCGGATAGTGTTGTTGCTCATGAAGCTGCTAATCCTGAGAGTTCGTTTTGTCCTTTTTTTATTTTATTTTTTAAAATTATGTATATTAATGTTTCATATATTTTATTTATGTTGTTGGTATGTTTCAGGGCTCTCGTCCTCCAAGAGGAGACAAAAGGAGAAAGCCAAGCGACAGTTTCATTTGGTCGATGAAAATGAAACTTCAGAAGGATCTGATGGTCATGATTTGGAGATGAAATTGCCTGAAGCATGTTCTGGTCCTGCTCATAAAGTTGTTGATTCTGAGATTCTGTCTCAAAGAAGGATGTTGCGTAAATATGTGGTTGTGAAGAAATCGAAGGTTGCTACTATGGGTGCTAGTGGCAAAGGTATTGAAATTACATTATTTGTATTCAATTTTTTAACCTTTCAAAATTGAATACAAATAATGTAATTTATTTGATATTTCAAATTCCATTGAAAGGTTAAAAATTCCACAGTTGGGAAGGGGAACAAGGATGGGAAGAAGTAGAGTTTAAGTGAGAAAAAAACTGTATTTGACATTGGTTGTTTTAGAATATTATGATGTTTGATAATTTGAATTCTTCAAGTTAGGGATTTGATAGGGCTTTTGGACCCTTTATGTGGTGAAAGATGATTTGTTATGGCAATTAGGGATTTGATAGGGCTATTGGACCCTTTATGTGATGAATGGTGGGTTGTTATGGTGATTGACAGGTTATTGGCTGCCATAAAACTGTTTTTAGTTTTGCTATGTTTTTTGTTGGATGTGATGATTTTAGAATTTGATTTGATGTTTCATTATCAGTGTGTGGTGTTTTATATTTTTTATCAATCAACAGTTTTATGTTTTGTGTCTTTGATTTTTTTTTAAAAATACTTGGTCATTTGTAATATAGATTAACTCATATGGGCCGAGTCAAAGCTTTAAAAAGAATCATTATGTAAGAAAATAATAGCATTAGTGGACATAAGTTTATCATCGGAAAAAAGTCAATGCAATAATAGTGAAATGTATAAGAATAGTGGTAGCATATGAATATCCTTTTCAAAATTAACACCCTTATCAGTACTTAATTCTGAAACATAAAACTGTAATAATGAAGCATCAATCCATAACTGTGTAACATTAACCAACAACCTGGTTTCAGATTAAATTAAAACATCAAACCGTAACAATGAAACATGAATCCATAAATGTGCAACATCAACCAACAACCTGGTTTCAGATTAAATTAAAGCATCAAAATGTAAAAATGAAACATCAATCCATGACTGTGTTACATCACGACTAGTTTAGATCAATTGAGCTTTTGGTGTCTTGGATTCAAATTTCTTTTTGACTGGCTTCTTTCTTTCAAGCTTACCTTTCACTCTTGCACTTCTTCCGTTTGTTTTTATTTTGGTGGATCGAGTACTTCGGTAGCTATTTTTGTAGTTGAGCTTCTTGCACTATTAGTTACTGAGTGCTCTTGTGTATCCATTGCTTTTATTGATTGATTATAGCTAAGTCTCTATTCAGCCATTCTTCAAGGATTATTCTAGTTTCTATTTCCTATTCACACTTCAACACTAGATTGTAGTACTTGCGTAGCATATCATGACGCCATGGTATCTTACCTTTGATCTCCTTGT
>JAULKK010318078.1:0-11538 GCA_032355705.1 Rubia peregrina
AGCAGCAGAAGAACCTGCAACTCCTATGTTATCCAAACTCTCAATGCCAAGGTCAAAAAAGGTTCAGCACTAGTATTCAATGTTAGAATTTCAAGAGTGTACTTCTTCACTGACTTCTTGATGATTTCATCAATCTGATCAAACAGACCATCGCCAAAGTAGTCCTGTGAACACACGGGAATAGGAACTGGAGAACAACATCCGTATCAGAAGGTGGAGGTTTTTAACTAGTTTTATCATTTCACCAACATAGGATCTTGTAACGATTTCAATGTTCCTTGGAAACCTCATTGAGCGCTCAGCATCATCCTACAATAAAAAACACAAAAATTTTACTCATAAATTGAAACATTATGTTAAAAAACAAACATAAATATAAATAAAAAACTTATAGAAGGAGCTTCAGCAAAAATCTTCACATCTAATGGTAAATCATCAGGAATCACCAAAAAGACATCGTAAGAGGTACTCCGAGTAGTGCCAGAACATGGTCCCGATCCTACATACTTTAATTTTTTCATGGTAGTCAAAGGAAATCCACTGCCGCTCATCAAACAAGCATTAAAACCAGCACTTCCAATGGACTTACAAATAACCTTCACCTTTTATCATCAAAGCGCTAGACTAAGGGGAGAGCAGTAGGCAATGAAATTACTTGAAATGGAAATCTATACAGATAGCAAATCAAGGGAAAACCTATCGGTGGGGAAGGTATGTATATTAATGTTTTATAGAAAAATATAATGACCTATTTTGATATTTGGGATATATACCAATATAACCCTACCTACTTGAATAAGTATCAATATAACCCTCAGATAAGTTTTAGTGCAAAAACAACCCTAATTTGTGGACATAAGTGCCAATATAACCCTAAGAAACTATTTTCGGCGTTGACCGCACATAAAATGACAAAAATACCATTTTACCTAAAACCTATAAATGTTAGAAAAAAATTACCCTCAAGACCACCACCTTCACCACCAGGCCATCGCCACCTCCACCGCTAAGCCACCACCACCATCCCTTCCAGCCACCACCCCAGGCCTCAGCCGCCACCACCACCACCCCCTCTAGCTACCCCTACCACCACCACCCCCACCTTTACAGCCATCCCCACCACCTTAGCCCTATGCTCACCACCACTCCAGCCAGCCCCACCACCCCAGCCCCTGTAGCCACTGCCACCTATGCCCACTAACCCTTAACCTTAAACTTGATGCCTGTCTGCTGACCCAGCACCGCCTCTAGCAACGTCACCTCCTCCACACTAAACCCAACACCATAGATTAAACGACATTGCACTGCTAAACCCATATTTTCAAAGTGTCAATAAACCTGTCACTTGCCACTTCTACCTCTTCTAGTCATGCTGCCTACTCCACACTAAACCTGCCACCATAGATCGAACAACAATGAGGAACGAACGCAGTTCAATGCTTAGGAAGTAGCTAATTAACTTGGGGATTATATTTGTATTCAATTATTAATGTCTATTTTGTGAGATTTCTTAGATATACCTATTTTTATGTGTTTTGTGATATTATGTTGGCTTGTTCTTCATATTCTTGTGAATGCATGATTGTCACACTTAGTTATTACACGCCTAAGTATACTTTCATGTTGTTGTACTATTGATACCCCATGTGGAGGGAAACCTAGATGCGCTTGGGGTAACGATGGGTCCAGATCCACGTGGGTGTCTGCACGTAAGTTGCCATTGTTAACGTTATGATCGACCATGCACTAGTAAACCAGTTAGATGGTCTGAAGGGTTATTGGTAGAGATAGATAAAGTAGCAAACTAGGGTTACCTTTGTGATCCTAGAACGATAAGATGCCTACCTCCTTTGCCTTTGTAGGCCTAAGAGTAGAGCCTTCGTAGTGTTCCTCCCTGGACTTAATTGAATGGGACAAAATCAGACCCTTGCAATGAGTCATAGCCATTGTTGCACTCTCCTAGTAGCGAAGGAAAGGCCGATGGAATATTTTATACGTGCACCCTTATGTGACAGATAAGAGGAAGTTTTGACCATCGTCTGCACTACGTGTCACAAACACTAGAATAGGTTCATAGTTCTTCTATTTGATGAAATCAAGGATCGAAATGACATTAATCATTTTACGTAAATATTCCCTAAGTGCTAGTTCATATAGTTTATTCTTGTGATCAATTGCATGATAGAAGTTGTTAGCGAACCCCCCACCCTCAATGACTGTTTTACCAACACTGATTATTCCTAGCACGTGACCAGATTGACGGCCTGATCACGGTTGTGAGTAGTTAATTCTTAGATTCCTAACATCTCTTTGGACGACACAGGTACTTGTCACTATTTACCAAGTTTGGTAGTATAGTAGTAAGAACAAGACCAACAATACAAATCTCTATCTTTGACCCTTAATACTTGACAGCCTTCTCTCAATTTTAATTGGTGGATCTCCCATGATTAATTGGTTTATTAGCAACGCCGAGAGGGGGGGGGGTCAGCGGTGCTGCCGGGGATGTTAGTTTAACGGTATAGTAGGTAATTTGCATATTGTTTTAGTCGAGTAATTAGTGTTGTTTTTATTTTTGTTTTTGTTGGTTTTTGTTGTTGAGCTTACTTGCTAATATCCCGTTACTTCTAACCCTTTTGCTAATGTTCTTTTTAGTTGGATACTATTTTATTCCCAATTTATGTACACACCTGTACCACTAACTTGGGAATTTTAAACTATCCAACGGAATACACAGGTGGTAGGCGGTGAAGGAGGAGGAGATCTAAGCCGGAAGTTCCAAAAGACCCAATTTTGGTAGTTGTAAAGAGCAAAGAATTAGCGAAAGATAACTGTACTTTGAGGGAATTGATGGCTCGTAACTTGGAGAATGAACCAATTTGCATTGTCTTCTCATCCTTGCCACCCAATGTTACTTGTGAGCTCAAAAGAGGTATGATCCAGTGTTTGTCCACTTTCCATGGAATGACTGGTGAAGATTTGAACAAGCATTTGTCAGAATTTCATCTAGTTTGTACCCACATGAAGATGCCAGGAGTCACAGAGAAGAAGATTACAATTTGAGGTCATTTCTCTTCTCACTTTGGGGTGCAGCTAAAGATTGGTTGTACTGCCTTCCACCAGGTTGCATCACCTCATGGATAAACATGAAGCGCAGATTTCTCAAGAAATACTTCCCAGCTTCAAAGTTTGTGTGGTTGAAGAAGAGGCTATCCAATATCTCTCAGTTTGCTAATGAATCCTCTATGAGTATTGTGAATGATTCAAGAGGCTATTGGCAAGTTGTCCATATTATCCATTCAAGCAGGGGGGTTTATTCTACTATTTCTTCGAGGGGTTGTGTGATGATAACATACGTGTGTTGAATAAAGTTTACAATAGTTCAATCACCAATAAGAGCCCAAGAGAGGCAATGACACTCTTTGAAGAGATGGAAAATGGTACAAGGCAGTTTGGTACAATATTGAAGGTGAAAACCATGGACAGGCCATCTCATTCTCCCAAGTTAGAGGAGCAAGTCCAAGCTATTGCTTTCATGATGAAAGAGTTCATGAAAGGGAGGGTTCAACAAGTGAAAGTGTGTGGCATATACAACCTTGATCAACACACAAATGTTTTCTCGCAAGAGGTGGAAGATTTGGAGGAAGTTAAAGCATTGGATTTCAACAATGGTGGAAATATGTAATAGTTTGGTAAGGGACAACAACAAGGGTTCCGTCGAAACCAAGGAGGAAAAATGAAAGACCCCTACGCGAACACCTTTAACCCGAGCTACTGCGATCACCCCAACTTCTTTTGGCACAAGGAGAATCAAATGCAAGGGCACAACCAAGTTGGAAAAGCTCTACCTCAACCCTATCCGATGGGAGAAGGGTTTTCCAATAACAATGCCTCACTCTTCAAGTCAGATCGAGAGGAGATCTTATAGGAAATCTCTCAATTGGTTGAAAAACATGATGTTTTTGTGGAGCACACAAGGTGAGAGATTGAAGATCACGGGACTAGGACATTTTCAAGCATCAAGAATCTTGAAATTCAAGTCAGGCAACTTACCACCTCGGTAAGTTGACTTGAAGCCAAAGAGTGCGATAAGCTTCCTTACCAACCAGAGATTAATTCGAGGAATGTGAGCGCTTTGAAGCTAATAAGCTGGAATGAGGTGCGCGAGCCCGAGAGAGAGAGAGAGAGAGAGAGAGAGAGAGAGATCTTACAAGAAGACAACTTGGTCGTGGAAAGAAACAAAAACCAACTTGGAGAAGCGAGAATTGGTTGTGGAGAAGAAACCCGTCAAGGAACTTCCAACACCCGAGGTGAGGGTGAATCCTCCACCACCTTTGTCTAGTGCACTAAGGGAAAGGCCGAAAATGGCAACCAATGATGAGCACATCCATAAGACCTTAGAAAAGGTTGGGGTTAGCGTTCCACTCTTGGACTTGATTGAGAATGTTCCTTCTTATGCTAAATTCTTAAAAGTTGCATGCACTAAAAAAGGAACAAACCACTTAGGAAGTTAGGAAATATGCTACTCTTAATTATAGTAATTTGCCCAAGAAATGTGATGACCCCAGCATGTTTTCAATTCCTATTTCTTTAGGTGGTAAATTGGTGGAGAATGCTATGATTGATCTAGGAGCCTCTATTAATGCCATCCCATCTTGCTTTTATGAGAACCTAGAAATAGGTGAACTTAAAGAAACTAGGGTAACTGTTCAAAAGGCCGATCACTCCCAAGCTAGTTCTCGGGGTCTAGTAAAGGATGTTATGATTCAAGTTATAAATTTGGTGTTTCCGGCGGACTTCTATGCCCTTGATGTTGCGCACAATGGTGGTGCACCCTCAATTTTATTGGGGAAGCCTTTTCTTAAAACATCAAGGACTAACATTGATGTTCATTCAGGAACACTAACCTTACAAGATGACATGGATATGGTAGGTTTTGATATTTACAAATCTAAGCATGATTCTCCTAATCCTTCTCTTGTGTGTGAATGCATAACCTTATGTGAAGAATTTTCTCAACATGAGAACTCTTGCATGGTAGATAATGATGATTCCCTTGATAACGCTCTTGATGATAGTGATGAAGATAGCCTAGTTGATGAGATTTTTTATGACTATAAGAGTGAGGAGACAAATCCTACCTTGCACTTAAATTGTGATTACCATGTCGATGAGACTAATTGTTTGCATGATGTTAGTGATAATTTATCTATCTTGGATTGCTTTTCTATGCTCACTAACTTGCAGCGGCTAGTGGAGAGTGGCAAGGACATGACATAGGCTAAGGACTCCTAAAACAAACTCGAGCACCTCCTAAATCCAAGGAAATGGATAAGGACTCGATATTGGCTAGGAATGAATACTCACTCTTTTTGGCAAACAAAGAGTTTAAAGGTAAGGATGCCACCTTGTGGAGACCTCTTCACAAGGATGTCATCGTGGGTGGAGTTGCCGATGGAAATTCCAGAGACCCAACTATAGGTTCTTTCAATTGAAATGCATGAAAGAGAAATAAGTCATGAGGTTGACAATAAAAAATATGGTGCTTATTCTTGCTTTGCTTTTGATATCCTTTAGTAAATAGACATTTCATGTTTTAGTGTGTGACAAAGGATTTTGAGATGGAACTCTTTTTAATTGATGAATTTGAGTTTGAGTCTCGTTCTTTTTGGTTGGGAGGATATAGGGCTTGTTAGGTGGCAAAGTTTCTTCGGAAAAGGGGGGAAGAAGGAAAGAAGAGCACTATTCACAAGGTAGGCTCGTGCAAGTCCCGTTTGCATGAGGAGTGATTCACGCCAACCCTGTTTGAACGAGGATAGCCTTGTGTTATGCATGAGCCAGCACAGGGCTGGCCATGTGTCAGGCCTCATGTGACTGGGATTTTAGGGTCAAAAATGCATATTTGCAAAAATTTGAATTTTAACACAAAACATGCAAATTTTGGCCCATTAAATCAACAAAACCTTTGTTTCCTTTAGATGTGGGTGTAAATAGTACACATACACCTCCCTGATGCATAAATAGATTGGTACGTTTGTCTCTTTCATTCTCTAATTTCAAAAATATCATTCTTATCTCATTTGTACCTCATTTCTAAATCACCTTCTTTGCTGAAAATAATTATCCATAGTACATTCCCTTACCATTGGATTCATTTAGCTCTTTAGAATCTCTCAAAAACACTCACTCTCACTCCTCCTTGGTGAAACTCAAAAATTGGAGAATAGTTTTCCTAAAAAATTAGCATTTTTGCTTCTTGTTGTGTGGATTCTTAATCTCTTGGCTTCAAATTCTGGGTAATCCTTTGAGCTTCATGTTTACTTTCTTTATTTAACATGATGATGATGTGACGAGGGGGCTTGAAACTTGAAAATTGTTGAAATGTTGTGAGGAAATTTTGAGCTATGTGCATGATCTTGTGTTGAACTAAGTGTGGGGGGCATTGTACTTATTCTTGACGATATGATCTTCATTTTCCGTGGTGGTTTAGATGGAATGATTCTTGATTGCATGATCTTCTTGATGGAACACTATGATTTTCCATGAGTTTGTTTTTTAGGGAGGCTGTATCTTGAATGAATAGCCTTTTTGTTGAGATAACATGATTTGGAATGTTTTGGCTATTTAGAAAGAAGTGTTCTTCTTAAATGATATATGATGCATGCCTTTGAATATTCTTGCTTTGCCACCTTGTTCTTGTTGTTCTAGGATGACTCTAAAAATAAATAGGTCATAAAAAGGAATAACTTCTCAGGGTGACAAAAGGAAGAAGCCGGCAAAGGTTAGGAGACAAGAGATGGAGAATTTCCTTCCTTTGAACCATGTTTGTGTTGTTGATGAGTTCATGGGGTTGACCACCATTTCAGGAAGTGCGTCCCGGAGGTAGAAGTACTCGAGATACCCGAAGTGAACCATATTAGAGACGAACAAGGAGACCTTGGGAGCTCTAGGTCTACTCGAGCCCATCACGTATTTGCTAAGCCAAACAGGCCTAGATGATTTCTTAGACAAGCATTCTAAGACTTACATACTGTGGACTTTGAAGTTTTTGGCGACCATGGAGTAATAAAAGGACAGTGATGGGAGGAGAAACATCCCTTTCCATTTGGATGATAAGGAGTACACTATGTCACATCGGGATATTTCACAAGTATTCGGGTGGAAGTACGGGAAGAATATTCTGACACACTGGCAAGGCCTTCCATTTTCATTGAGCAATTTTTGGAGAATTCTTTCATTCATGGTGAGGAAGAATCTTTGCAAGAGCACCATGATTGTCCATCCGGCATTGCGATATATCCAGTTATTATTACCCATGGGAGTATTCTGTCATGGGGAGATTTCATAATGTCCCAGTTCGGATGTCCAAGTTCTCTGGGCGATAAATCTGGAGGGGAATTTCTACCCCAACATGATGGCAGCTTTTGTAGAGGAATTCATTTCCATAGGAAACAATAAAGGTGGCAAGATATCTAAGGGTGGCATGGTCGGACTTTTAGCCCAACACTTGGGCCATCCTGTTCCTTCTCCATTTGCCTTGGCAAATTTGGGTCGTTTGGGGACATGATACACAATGAAAAGCTGGCGAGATCATCTATGTTAGCTATCATGACCTTAGAAGATTACTTTGTATGGTTGTATGGTGGCTCCTCTATGTGCAATTTCTTGATTCTCTCCCAGCCGGACCGTACAACTATCGACCAGGATATGGTGTTGGAAGACCTCTTCGTAGCCCCATGAGGCTTGAAAAGGATTTCTACAGAATCCTATCAAACCCGGATATAGACATCAAGGAGGGAAAAATGAGACTCCATTTAGGGTACCTCCAAGCCGTACTCAGCTACTCGCATATGTCCTCAACCAATTTCACATATTCGGGGAACAACTTGCGAGCTCTACCCGATTTATGTAGGACATTGGTCACGAAGTGGGGGGAATGAGTATACAGTTGGAAGAATTTAGGAGTAGGCTAAGCTCTATGGAGGGTACCATGCATGCTTTGGGGTCTAGATTGGAGTTCATCGATTAGGAAATGAAGGAGTTCACCATCACAGATGAGAGGGCGGATGTCCAAGAAAAAGCCATCGAGCAATTGATCGAGAGATTTCACATCTCAAGGCTTGATGGTTTTCGATATGTCATTCCTATCAAGAGGCAAGAAATGTGACAAAAGGAATGAGGCGCGAGACACGACACTTGAGGAGGGACCCGTTGGGTTTACATGAGTGATTTCCACTACTTTTCTCTTTCCCATTCATGGTTCTTATTGTTTCATTGAATTGGGGACAATGCCAAGTTCAAGTGCGTGTGGGGGGGGAGGGTAAGTGAAACACTTAGGAGTTTTCATCTCGGGATTCCTTGTGTTTTTGGTGTCAATTTGTTTGGTGTTTTTGGTGTTATTTGTGGTTTTGGGAAGTTTAGTAGAGTTTTTGGTGGTGTGATCTTTAGGGTGCTATCACTTTGTGTTTCTTGGGGAATGTTTTGGGATGAAATGCTTTGGTGGTGTAATTTTTTTTATGTTTCATGATCTTTTTGTAGTACGAAACCAACCTTTGGGACATTTTGTGATACACAAAAAAATTAAAATTTTGAAAATAATAATATATATACATACCCGGCTAAGTTGGAAACTCGAAAGGGCACTTAGGAAAAAATTGGAGGAAAGCCCTGGTAGGTCGAAAGACCTAGGTAAAAATAAGAGGCTTGGCCTGGCTAGATTGGAAAACCTAGGCAAAAATGAGAGGCCGTGTGGAAAAAGGTGAGAGGTAAGCTCAACATGTGTGAATGCTATGATGAAAATCCGAAAGGGCTCTAGGGCAAAATGAGAGCAATTGGAAATGGAACTCGAACATGTTATGGCCATCTTTGGCATTTTCTTCATCAAAATCTCTTGGATTTTCTGCGGCGGTTTCTTCGGATTAGTAAGCTAGTTTAGCACTTATCATTTTACTTAGCCTTTTTCCACCGTTTCTTTTATGTATTTTTGGTGGATGGGTTACTTTAGCATCTTCAGGGAGAGTGAGAAGATTCTTACAATCTTTGGAGGAACTAGGGTAGCTTAGGAATAAATAGAGTGTATCGGTTAACTTCTCTTTGCATGCTACATTCCTCTTGGATCTTTTCCCATTTTTGTTTACTCGAGGATGAGTAAAGGTTTAAGTGTGTGGTGATTGACATGCACCTTTATGCATGCATTAACCGATGCTTTTGACACGTTTATTATCATATCTTGTTGGGTTGATTGCCAATTTTAGTTAGGTTTACACGACAAAGGGTTTAGAATGTCATTATTGATTTCCTTGTCTAAATTCTAAATTTTTCATACTTAATTGAAGTTAATGGACACTTGGTATTCACGGGCACCTAGATCTTCCTTTGTGATGTTATTAGTAGGCTTCTCGTGTGTACTTTTTTATCATCTTTTTGTAGAAAGGTCATCTGCGAGGGTGGTAAAAGATATTTGAAGGCATTCACAAGGATGGTAGAAGATAACAAGGCCATTCATAAGGATGGTAGTAGATTGAATGCCATGAACTCCACAGCATGGTAGTAGATGGAATTGAGCCTGGGAAAGGCAGATTCGAAGTTCAAGAAGGCTAAGAAAGAAGCGGAGGAATTGTAGTCTGAGAGTTGCACGGAGTTTTAGGAATGATCCAAGAAGAAATAGCCTTTGTTTGTGGCACCATTGAATTTTTATTCTCGAGCACTATAAAATCGAATACAAAAACTCTCAAATCAGATCAGCGGCTCATCCGTAGTAGAGCAAACAAATCAGCCGGCCAACATGATCCATGGACGAGGCAAAAATCATGTGCAGGCCCATGTAAAGTGGCTTGCATGGCCCATGCAAATTTACACGGGTCATGCACGTCTGTGCGGGCCGTTGTACAAGGGCATCAAATTTACCTTTAAATTGCTAAGTATTGGCACGGGTCGCCCCATTTTATACGGCCCATGCCGTTCCAAGTTTCACAACTCAAGACCAGCTCACAGGGTGTGAAAAATAGCACGGGCCGCAAATCATAAGTTCCAGAGGAGGCACCAGCCCACGGCCCGTGCAGGTCCATGCGTCTTGCATTGCATGAGGCTGCACGACCCGTGTCAGTTCATGCGATCCACAACGCACAAGGCTGCATGGACCATTCCATGGCGCACGAGCCATTTTACACAGACCTGTACAGACCATGTCGCTCGCCACCGGCAGTGCAAATTGCGGCTACTAGGGTTTTTTGTCCATTTTGGGCTTTTTTTTCAAGGTCCAATTCAACACTACTCTCTCCGTACCAGCTCAAACTGCACACTTTTCATTTAGGGGTGTCCCAGCTCAAATTGCAATTTCTGAAATGGCCAAGTTGACTTGATCCAGAATTTCATTTTTACCCTTTAAATTTGCTGAAATTTCAATGGGCCATTGGCTTTAATTAGGGCTAAAAAGAAGATTATAGTTCTCTCAATCTCCCCAAAAGTCATCTGCACTCTTCATTTCCCACACACACTCTTCCCCTCTCTTCCTCCCTCTTCCTCTCTCTTTCTCTCACTCTTCCGAATTTATTTTCAGATCTATAATCCTATGAATCCTCTTAATCTTCTCTTCCCTCGTCTTTTCTTTTTCTTTGTCGTTTTCAAACGAGTTTCGAACGGAGTACCCATTATTGACTTCGAATCCGTAAGTTGTTGGTGTTTTTTTTAAATCACATTTTGCGTTCATGATTTTTTTGATTTTCTAGTTTTTTACATGTTTTGTAGGTTGCGTTTGTTTTTGAATGGATAATTGGATTAAGGTTTTCCAGTTCCGTTCGAATAAATGATGTTTTTGGTTCAAACTGGTTCATATCTTTAAGAATGTGTGATTTTGGGTCAATTATGGAATGTGATGATGCTTTTTTGTATGATTTGGTTAAGGATTTCATATCTTGTCTTTTCAAGATTTAATGTTGTGGGTTTTCATCTCGGGGCACTGAATTTTTTCCCCTGGAAGATTGAGTTCGGATGTTTACGGAGCTTAATGTTTATGGGGTTCATATATTTTTTTACAGATCTTCATTTTTATGGAATTTTACATATTTTTATAGACCTTCATATTTTTTCAGCCTGGGAATCTTGTTGAAGAAGACGAAGTTGAGGGCCATAAGACTAAAAGTGCAGCTTTTTAAAATTTTGTTGCATTGCATATAGAGCCTAATTAAAGTTATTAGTGACAAATTTTTAAATTTAAAGAATTATATTAGTGTGTAATTTTTGTAATTAATGTCACTGTTTTTAGCCAGCTTTTGTCCTTTTAGAAATTGCTTTTATCAATTTTCCCTAATATTTTCACTGTAGAAAAATACCCCCCTCTGTTTCTCTCTCTGCAAATTGAGCTGCGACAGAGGGAGTATTATATATATGAACCTTTGTCTACTAGGGTTGAGGGGAATGCCCATTTTTCATATTCAAGAGTAGGCTAGAGAGAGAAAATATTCGTCCTTTTCTCTAGGTTCTTTTTCTTTCTTCTATTTATTTTGATTTTTCCCAAAGGTCTTGAATCCAATGAAATAC
>JAULKK010318087.1:0-11536 GCA_032355705.1 Rubia peregrina
CCTCACATGATAATATTACTACTTATATATTACATGAAATTTATGGTCAAACGTGGCTTGAGAAAACTGACTAAAAATGTGTCAAACTTAGTTGAACGGAGGGAGTACACCATTATCACATCTTATACACCATAAAATTCGACATCATAGCATCATCATTCATATTAAACACCATTATCACATATTGTGGTCTAATTTCAAAACTCATTAACATTAAAAACACAACAAAATAACAACCACACACAACATCAAAGGTAATCCAACCATCAATCCAGACTAAACACAACAAAATAAACAAAATATCATCAAAACCAGGTACTATATAGCATGTATTGATATAATCAAACATTTTTTTTGCAAATGTGCTGATATAACCCTATATGTTTTAGAAATTTGCTGATATAACCCGATCCGTTTTCATAATGGCCTGATATAACTCTACATATTATGGCGGCTGTGCGGCGAACTATAAGGGTAAATTTGTCAACTCAAATTTAGATTTTAACACTAAGGGTATTTTAAACATTTTACATAAAGTCAATGTCGGAAAATGGAAGTCGATGCCGAAAATAGGGTCTGAAGGTTATATTGACACTTACATTAACTAATTAGGGTTATTTTTGCATTAAAAATTATCTGAGTGTTATATTGGTATTTAGTCAAGTAGGTAGGGTTATATTGGTATATATCCCTTTTATATATTTTGGTGTGAAAGTAGAAACGTGGTGTAACAGAACCTGAGGAGGCCAATATAAAATGTGATAGCAAACAACAGCAAGGAAGATGTATATATACTATAGTATAAAAGCACAAAGGGTGAATAGTGTTTCGTTGTCGTATTTTTTTTATTCTTTTCTAAATTTACGCGTCAATACCTCGTAGAATTTTTTTCACTTTTCTAGAGAATTCCACAAGATTTATTTCTCATCTCTATATACAACGCGTCAATCCCCAGTGTGTTCGACCAAAGTGGAGACCGCGATCCAGGTCCATCAGAGCAAAGCGGAGGAGAACTGCAGCTCGTTCGGGTTCCTCGACGCCGATGAGTTCGAGGTCCCCGGGCTTGCCATTGTGGACCCTTTTCGGAACAACACGCCTGGAGTGGAAGGGGTTTATGAGTCGGTCAAGATTCTGGTGTGTCTTCCCATTGCTCTGATGCTGCTGGTGATGTTCGAGCCGTGTTTGATTATTGGGTATGTTGCTACGAAGTGCGTACTTTAAAAATGGGAGGATAAGGAGAACCCTATGCCCAGATGGTTGTCGAGAATCATGAATATCACTCGTTTTAGCTCCAGAGGGATCATGTTTTCTTTTGGGTATGGATTTGTTTTGTTGCTTTCTTGGTTTTTTGTCAGTAAAGTTAGCAGCTTGATTGGTGGATTCATCATTTGTTGATGTTTTTATAGGTACCATTGGATTAGAAGAAAAGGGAAACCTGCACCACGGGAGATTGCTCCTATAGTTGTTTCGAACCACGTTTCGTATGTCGAACCCATCTTCTTCTTTTACGAATTGTGTCCCACCATTGTTGCTTCTGAATCTCATGATTCCACACCGTTTGTCGACACAATCATCAGGGCAATGCAGGTAACCTTGTAGTAATGTAGTGTGGTGTTAACTTTTTTACTTTTTTTTCCATTGAATTTTGAACTGGTTACTGATTGTGTTGCTTTCACTTGTCCACTTTAGGTGATCTATGTGAATCTATTTTCACAACAATCAAGGAAGCAAGCCATCAATGAAATAAAGGTAGAATTTCTACCCAAAATCTTTTCGGAGTTGTTGAATCTATTTATTGTAGGAAAGTGTCGGGCTTTCCCTCCTTTTGATATGTATGTTTGTAGATAGAAGTCCTAACTTGTCTTATAATCTTAGGGAACCGTTAATGAATTATATTTTTCTCTGCAACCACTATTTAGTCATCTAGCTAGTGGTGAAATGCATAATTGTTTATAACCATATCTGATTTGCTGTTTGTTGGCAAATATTTTGATTTTTGTATGAGAAAGTCTGCAATTATTTACTTGCTTGTATCATTTGATCTGACATTGTGCATTCTGGTAGTTTGAAAGCAGTGTTTTTCTTCAGATTAGTGGTATTTGTGTATGCTATGAAGCCTGAAGTTTCTGGTCGTAGAACAAAATAAGGAGTAGGTTAGGTTTTTAATGGCAGCATAAAACTTTGTCAAGGTTATCATTGTCAGGTGTTGCTTCAGTAGATTAGAGTGTACAGTTTGTTTGATCAACACTAAGTTTGCTCAGGACATAATTCACCTCTTCTTTCCTGTTTTGCTTGATCTTAAGTTTTTGGTTTTCTCTCTATGCATCTGTCTGTTGGTCGTGTGAGTTTCCATTGACCAATTAGAACAAGAAAGTTGATAAAAGTTCATTGATCATTACTATATTACTTGTTTGAATGTTTTTGTGTTTCTTGGTAAAGAATGTTTTAATATTGAACGCTCTATCAATATATAAGTTATTTGATACAGAATTGTGCTTCGTAGGGTGTGATTACAGAGAAATGCTTCCTGCAATAGATTTCCTCGTGTGCCTTTATTTCCCGAGGGAACGATGACAAATGGAAGAGCTCTTATTTCTTTCCATCTCGGCACTTTTATATTTCTTCTTACAGGATCTTGGTAACTTTACTATTACATTTCCAAGATCTTATCATGGAGGCTTCAACCTAGGTTAGTTCTGATTTACCATTGCTTAGTATTTGAGGCTTTTTTTCTGGTCTCGGGGACACTAATTACTTTTGAAATTTGCAAGACTAAATTGTGCCGAGGCTGTCAATTTTGCTCCTGCTGATTGGCTGCCTCATGGGGGTCTTGGAGCTGAGCTGTACCAATTGTATCATAAACCCCATGTTTTTATCTCATGAGGAACTCCTATGCGTGGCAGCACATGTATTAAGTCCATCCTCTCTAGGCTCACCAATGAATCATGTTATTTTAAATAACAACTTAATATTCTCTGATCTCGTGATAATATTTTGCAAAACTTCTGTTATGTGTTACTGTGATCCACACTACGATTTTGTTTCCTTAAAAGTTGAGTTTGATTAATCATATTCTCATTTAAAAGGATTTCTTTTACTGTGATTAGGTAACTTAGTTTTCTGTTGTATTTGCACTGTTATGTCTTTTCATACCATTGTAATTCTTTTATATCATTGTCTGTAAGAATTTCCATTTGTAAGAGATTCTATATTGTTGAACTGGAGATTTCCAGAGGTGAGTGAGAATTTGATTGATATCTGGTAACTTTGTTTAAGGTTTATGATGGCCTAATAGTTGGTGATTTTGACTCTGATCTGAGTGTAGGATGACCTAAGCTTGTACTATAGATGACTTGCGGAATTTTCTGGTTGTTTCTTTCACTTATTTATATGCTGTCTAGCTTAGCTTATTTTTCTTCACTTTCCTCACAATCTGAAAACAAGGCCATTTGACTTACTTTCATGATCTGAATTTTGGGTTTATATTTGGTATTCTTCTTCAACATTTGATGATTTTGTTTGTTAGTTGAGTAAACATGTCTTCACTGTCTGCTTATGTTGAATCTGTTCATCTTTGTAATAGTCTCTTATGCTGTAAACATTGTATGTTTTTATACTGGTTTATCGGTTGTACCTAAAGGCTTTATGTTTGGAACATGGATGGTAATTTGGTTGTTATTGATGCATTAGTCATTTCTTTTGTAGAGTGACTTTGATAAGAGAGCATCAGACTTCTTGAATGGAATTTCTTCGAATATATCACAATGAGAAGACTTGGAGGTAGCGCCTTTGGAAAAATGGTGCTGTCTGTTCTTCTCTCTTGCTGCCTAGGAAGAATCCCAAACATGTTGGTACAGAAGAGGTATATTATTTGACTTTGGGCATATGCTATATCATTATTATTTTGGTATATTATTACTGATGAGTTTGATATTGATTGTGAAGGATCCTACATGCATCATATGTCAGCAACCACTTTATCTTTATGCTTGTTTGTCTTCCTCAAGTTATTGCATTGTCGTAAGTATTACATATTCATTTTTATTTGGTTCTCTTAAGTCTTAAGATAGCAGGCAGCTCACAATGGCAGTTCAATAACAAATTTTTTGAGTAGTGTGAAAAGTCAACCCTTTTCCCCCTTCTTGTCGTTCAAGGTTTCGTATGTGCCGAGTGTTCTTTCCATATGAAATACTCAACATCTCGTGCATTTTTATTTGGCTCTCAGCTCTCTTAAGACTGTGCAGCTCACAATGGCAGTTCAATAACAAATTATCTGAGTAGTATGCAAATTCAGCCTTTTTTGTTTTTTCCTTTCTTGCCATTCAAGGTTTCATATGTGCCGAGTGTTTTTGTCACATGAAATACTCAACATCTCGTGCATTTTATTCTTTGTAAACCTTCTTGGTTTGGAATTGGCACATGTTTGTTCTTCTCTAACTTTACATATCAATTGTTTTTTTCTTAATTTTTATGCTTGTGTGTCTTTCTGATGCAGCACTCAAATCACCTTTGTGAGTGTAAGGCTAACCAGCACCAGCTCCTTTACTGCCATACATTGGTAGAGTTGAATGAGTTGGTCATGAGGGCTCAATACCTTACTCCTGAGTGCTCACCCAGTAGGTTGCAGAGACACTTATCTTCTTCAAAGGATTCTGTTCCTTTGACATAGCAGGTTAGTCTTAGATTTAATCAATGTTCATTGACCATTATTCACTTCTTTTTCTTTATTTTTCTTCTTCATTTCCACTATTTCTTCTCACTCAATCAGTCATCACAGGTGTCCTCCTGCATGCCTGCTATACTTCTGGCTGTCTTACAAGTGTCCCTAAATTTCACTCCCACTTCCGGATTGAGGTTTACAGAGTGCATTTCTTTGTGCTTTCAGTATTTGCGATTTCGATAATATATCTCTTATAGAGATTTTGATTTTGATTTTATCAGTAAGTTGATTGTTAGTATTGAAAGTTTGGATTGGTTCCTAATTTTGTGAATTGGTTGGTAATTTTAGCGGCATTTAAATTTAGGGAAATTTCCATAAGCTGCTGGAATTAGAAGAGGTGCGTAAGGCTGCACTTGCTCCAGAGGTCGACGAGGAGGGCAAAGGATCAATTCTAATGATTAATATTGAAGGTGTTGAACATTAAATACAGTAATATGGAAGTTGTGCATCATTTGGAGCCTTAATACTTTGCTCAGCTTTGAGTTGTGCAGTATACTACTATAATTGTTTGTTACATTTTTTTTTATTTTACATTGTTTTCTTATTTTTAGAACACTGAAATGTGTTCTGGTTGTAATGGTTTATTAAGTGTTTGTTTGATGCTAATTGGAGTCATGTATTCATCATCTGGCCAGGGTCTGTACCCGTAGTCAAGTGATAACTGCATGCAAATTGTTTTGCCGAATGGAAAATCACGAAGACATCATACTGTGCATGTGATCTCATACGATTTTTAATTGGAAGCAAAGGAACATTGAGTGTTATAACAAAAGTTACATTATGTTTTTAGCGGTTTAAATTTAAGAAATATCAGCATATGATTCGACAAAAAAACTACCAATTTTTCCCTTCAAATCAACAACATGCGCGACACCTAGTCTTCTAGTAATGCATACTCGCATTTTCCTTGGCATAGTTTTAAACTTGGTTAAATGTATTCTTTAAAAAGAAAATTAAAACTCACCTAAGTGAGGGAAATTTTATTTGGCTCCCAAACCATGAAATAAAACATTGTAGCTCAAGAGAGATAGATATTACAATGCGAGAATGAATACCACTAGGTACTAAAAATAGGCTATCAAGCTCACTATTTCTATTCCTCATTCCTTTTGCCTCCACACCCAAGTGTTGACAAAAGAAGAGATTGTTTCCCCAATTCGAGGTCTAAAGCAGCCTACTAATTTTTTTGACTCCAATGGGTAAAATGTATTCATGCCCTAGTTCATTGGTTAGTGCATACCCCTCAAATTTTCAAAAGTGCACATATACACTTAGGTTAGCCGTGAATTAAAAAAATCACGCCCCTCTTGCATGAGTGTGATCGATAGTCAACAATTACCCTTGTCTATCAACAAAGGTTCCCTCAGTTTCTTCTATCGACACCGCCTCTGTAACTACGGATGTACAACAACGGCCCCGCCTACTGTGTAGTTCTACTCATTCCCCATAAAGAATTACATCCCAGGCACTCCACCATGGATACTACTCCTTAGGCCTATAGAGGCAAATGGATTGGCACCTCATGGTGACTCTAGGGTTATGAGGGAAAAAGTCAAATTATGCCAACCCTAGTTGCTACTAACTATTTTATCCTCGCCTATCGGAACTCCAGCTATTCAAACTAGCGTACGGTCATAGGAGCATACATCCACACAGTCACATACTTATCACTCCCCCTATTACCCTAGAGACACTCCTAAAGGGACAATAATAGTGCACCATACATGAAAGCAGACTAAGGTGTATGCCAACATAGTATATCAATCATGCATTTAACAAGAATGTAAGGCACAAGTTAAACATGATATTCATAAGCATTAAAGGACGGGAAGATCTTAAAATCTAACAAAATAACTACCAAGTTATGAATACAAATTTTAATCCCCAAGCTAAAACACTACTCCCTAAGAATTGAACCCAATTGGTCCATCAGATTTAATTCCCTTGGGCAAAACTAGAAGAATTAAACTGAAGTTAAGGGTTAGCCTTTTCTCTCTCTACATGCTCTTAGGAAAAACTAGGAGAATGAAAAACTATCCATCCAAAACATAAACCCCCAGTAGACATAGGTCCTCTTATATACTAGATAGAATTGAGCCTTAAAAAGAGGCCCAAAAGAGGTAACTTAAACCCTAGCTGCAGCCAGGCACATGCCGTGCAATAGCACATGACCTGTGTGGCACGACCTGTGCAATTAGGCACGGACCGCCAGCTGGGAGTGAATTCCCAGTCTTCCGAGTGCACGACTGCACATATTTTTACGAGCCAACAGCTGGAAGCACCTTCTGATAAATTGAACGGCAAGGGCCGTGTGATTTCTCGCGGGCTGCTGTTTGGAAGCTTGATTTCACCTTCTGAATGGTGTAGAGCATGCATAACCTTGTGGGCCACCGGCTGGGTGTTAATTTCTGGGAAATTGATAACGCGGTTGTGCAAATATTCACATCCTGTGGGCTGGTCGTGGGATTTTGACTTCAAGGGGCACGAGCGACGCATTATGGCATACCCGTACTGCAAACTTAGTCGCACAAACTTGTTGAACGGCCTAGACTGTTTAGTTCCCTGCGACCCATGACAAGACACTTTGGCACCATCCGTTTTGGGTGGCATGACCCGTGCAGTATTACACGGGTGTGCCAGTTCTTCAGTTGTTGAGCTTCAACTTCTTTCTTTTCTAAACTCGATCCCATATACTACCACGTTTTAACTCGTATCCTTCTGTCTATTACCATCCTTGCAAATAACCTTCTACTATTCACTACCAATCTTGCGAATGACCTTCTACAATCTACGTTGAAGTGCTTACGAGTAATCTGACAAATAATCTCACAAAACAAGATCTAGATGCCCGTAAGGACATAGTGCTCATTAGGTTTAATAAGTGTACAAAACTATGGATTTAGGCAAGAAAACTAACAATGGCTAATGAAACCCGACTAACTCTAGAAATCAACCAACAAAACATACTAGTAAATGTGTTTAATGCATTGGTTAATACATACTTATAAGTGCAGATCATCAAACATGTGTTTTGAGTTGTTTTGAGTCAATAATTTGGCATAAAAAAATTCTGGTGGCTCTTGATGAAATTACCATGCCGGTTGTAATCTTCATTATTTAACAAACTTGGTAAAATTTGATATGCCTTGAAGTTTTTGAATGAGATTTTCTATGATTAGTGAAATTTGATTGATATGATTTTTGGGATGACGAAAAAGGATGAGTTTAATTAGCAAATTCTAATGATGAAATTAGCATAGTAGCAGAGTCCATCCCACGAGAAATAGAGCAATAACTATAAATAATAACCACTAATATAAAACTCTTTTGTTGCACCCACCACACCTAAATTTTCAATAATTTTTTAACAAGTAATGATGCAAATTAACAAATATCAAATACAAATAAAAATTCAAACTAACAAATATAAAATCTAAAAATATATGAAGAAGGTAATCGGCTCATAATAACTCACATTAGTTAAACATCGATCATTGGTGCAAAGATAAATGAATTCATATGCATCTATCAGTTATGGGACCGCAAGTATTTGCTGAAACCTCCCAATTCTTTCTTACCTTTTCGATAATTGATTAATATATAATTAAACAACTACTTCCCTTATCAAGATGCCCCCGGAAAGTATTCGCTAAACCAGATATACACCTCAATAACATTAAGAATGAAAAGAACCTGATACATCAATTACCCAAGTATTCGCAAGTAGTAAACACTACAAGAAAAATGACTTATTGCTTCACCCATTTTATCTCGGTTTTTTGGCTTAGGTCAAATAACCGAAGTAAAAAGTTCTTTTACTTGATTATTTTTATTTTTGAAGTAAATAATATTTTTTATCTCAGTTAAAAATAATTGAGGTAAATAATATGTTTATTACCTCGGTTATTTTATTAACCGAAGTAAAAGGTTAAAAAAGAAGTAAATAATCTTACCGAATAGCTTGCGATGTCCCATATGTTGTTTAAAAAAGCTGCCAAAATTGCATTAAATGTCATTTTATTAGACATGTGATGCAATGGTCGACCGACGTCGCAGTTATGTAATCGATAAAATCTTAGAGGTTAAAGTTGAAAAAGATTGACTTTGTAAAGAGGGGAAGTATTATTTAAATATTTTTAAAAGGTGAGTTTTGTTGTGTAGCGATTGAAATTAGTGGAATAAGAGGGAAAACCACAACAATCAACAAGTAAATAATTTGACGGTGGTAGAAAAGAAGGGTAAAAGAAAGCCCGGGTCTTACATTTTCCCCTGTTTTGAGGTCTCTCCTCCCAATATCCCATCATCACTATTAATTTAGGGGAATTTAACGGACAATTAGGCACTACAGTAGCATCCAGTACCTCCTTTAAAACCTTCCACATTCCACACCATTTCACTCATACCAATCCGCTTCCTTCACTCACTCACATAGTAAGTTCCCATGTCTTTTCTTCTTGATTGATGTTTTTCTTCTCTTTTACCTCGGCTAACTTTTATATAGTTGTTTGAAAATGATTGACTATAGTCTCGAAAAGTATTTGTTCAATGGGTTTTAAAAGAATTGTAGAAAATGATGTTGAATGGTACGGTTCAAAATGGTTTTTAAAATCATACACAGATCAAATCGCACATACAGTCAATCTTATATTGTTCAAATAAGGTAGTTAATTTATTAGCAAAACAATATCCATGAAAATATCCTTTCAATTAGTACATAATTTGGGGTAAGAATTATTTTAGTTCCAACAGAATAGAAATTACAATAAACTCAATCGGCTCGCATTATGATGACCTTGAAAACAATCATCACCCAGCTTCTATAACATTGAAGAACAAGGTGTCCCCAATGTGTAGGGTTTTTCTGGAAAGGAACTCGCCATAATCCTTTGGGAACAGAGCCTTGATCTTCCCACCCCGAGTAGTTCATGCACTACTCTTTCCCGCAGCACCACAGAACAATGCGGGTCTTGTCATTCGGCAGGAGTGGTACAATGTCACTTGGGATGTACTAAGTCACAAAAACTATTGTTTAGAAATATATATGCAATTAATAACAAATAACATTAATTAAAATTGCTTTATCAAAATTGGATTTTCTCCCGAAGTTCTGCTACTTTAGAGTGCAGTGAATATCTGGGCTATTAGCAGCCATTGTATGTTATTCAAGGTCGAACACAAGAGGCTCTGGGTTGCTCTGTTGTGCGGAGAACTGTATGAAAACAAAAAAATATATTAATTGTGGTAAAGTGTGAAGATGTATTAGTAAATATATATGTAAAATGAAAAGGGGCGACTTGACGATCCTTCGCCAGACATTAGTCCTGAATAGAAATTTAAAATGTCCAGTGCAAACTAGCCTCAGAAATGCATGGTGCGACGCCGACCATGCGTCGCAGTTACATGTCGGTCCAAAACAATGGTTTGGTCAACATGTACTGGCGACGTCGCTCTATAGTCAACAAAACCAAACACTTGACCGACATAGAAACGACGTCACATACACAATTTAAAAGTGAACTTAAAGGCTTGTATGCGACATCAGTTACAAATAGGTTTTATCGATGGTCAAACCGACATAGGTGTGAGGTCTCATACAGAAGAACATATTACTTAAAATAAGAATATACGATGTTGCACACGATTTGCATTGACCGACATGTAGCCAATAGGCAGCTCCAGAGGCATGCATCAGAGGCATCTCCAGAAGAAAACACCGAAACCCAAAAAATGATGCTTTAAAATAGAAAATTTTAAAAAAACATAAAAAACATACAAAACATAGTACCTATGTTTACATTTAAGGAAACTACACATTATTACAAATCTATTTAAAAATTAGAAAACCAAAAAAACATAACACATTCACAGACCATAGATCGAACAATGTAAAGTAACAATTAAAAAATGTAGGTGTTAGAAGAAAAAAAACCCATACATTTGACAAGAGAAAAGAGATGTGGGGGTGGGAGACTGTTGGAATTTATGGGAAACTTAGGAACAGAAGTTTGAACTGATTATGAGAGACCCCATATTTACATCTGTTTTGGAATGATATTGTTTTGGACCGTTGTGATGTCCTCCTTGCAAGCAGTGACGTCACACCCAGATCGGTTTAGGCGACAAGGTAACGACCCATGACCAACAAACGTTTATATGGGCCTAATAGTTCCAGCCTGCTAGCATAACAAATGATCCCACCAAGCACCAAAATGAATAATAGTCACTGTTACACCAGTAAATAGTACATTACTGCAACATCATTTTTTAAAGGTTGTGTATTTGATATTCTCCACCTAGGGAAATAGTCAGTCAGCAGTTCTAATTTATTTTAAAAAAAATTGGCCACAACAAATATTTGCTAGTTTCAGAATGATTGAAACAAATTATTCATTACACTAGTTTTCTGAATGATCGTAAACAGAGGCGAAGGCAGTGTTCTGTTGTGGGTGGTAATTGCCACCCACCTTTTTTACAGCTTAAGTTTTCATGGTATTTACAAATTTGCCCCACTACTTTTTTCTCCAGAAACTTACATTAAACATCCCACAAAATTTGTAAATACAAATCGGGCAAAATCCCCTTATGCCCAATGAGCCCATTATCCCAATCAGCTTAAGTTTTCATTTTCAAGTGGTGAGTCTGAAACCCTTCAACGGTTCAGCCCCAAATCCCATTATCCCCAATCCGCCAAAATCCAATTCGCAGGGCCACGCCAAACCCACGCCGTGGCCGGGCATTCGCCCTAATCCCCCCCCACCCCCGCCCCCTCTGCGGCCCGCCCTCCCGCCCTCCCGCGGCGACCCCGTGCTCGACCCA
>JAULKK010318106.1:0-11535 GCA_032355705.1 Rubia peregrina
AAAGAGTATAATGTTGACCTCCTAAAAATATTAAAATATAAAAATAATAATAAATGATGTTTTTGACCTCTTATCACGGGCTCAATGATAAAATATGACTATGTTATAGTAAATGTCAGATTATGTGAAATAGAAATCTATTGCATTTGATTTAAAGAAAATATGAAAAATATTAATTTTATTTCCCTATTCTAGAAAGAAAAAAAGAATCCACAGTGGGTGCTCCTAAATCTCACTTTCCTTAATAGTGAGTATTCCTTATTTAAGAAGGACCATTGTAGAGTTGTAAGAATCACTCCTTAATAAGAAGTTGCTTCTCACTTAATGAGTTGATATATCTTTACTTGTGAAAGGTCAACCAATCGATGAATGACATTTAACATGACTTATTTTATATTTTTAATTAATCATAATTTAAAATGAAAAAGAAATAGCTAAGAAGTGCTTCTTTAAGGAGGTCCATTATTGGTAGTTAATTCCTTTTTTTGTCAAAATTCATGATGTGACACTTAAGAAGCGTTTCTTAAGTTCACTACTATTGCGAATACTCTTAGAACATCTACAATGTGGGAGTTTTAGGCAGTGGGAGAGAGGAGTTTGGGGAGTGGGAGGCTACAATGGGGGGAGGGGGTTGTGAGTAGGGGTGAGAGAAATGGCTTCAACTCGGGGGGAGTGAGTCAAGATTTGCACTCTTGAAAACTCTCCCACTTTATCACATGGGGTGGGTCTGATTTGGTGAGTGGGAGATTTTAATGAAATAAATTGTATATTTTGATCCAAGGGTATTGTGTCATAAGTCTTCCTAATTTGTATTTTCCTCCAAAAGATTTAAATGGATAAAACACAATTATCTTCAAAAAAACTAAAATTTAAAAAGGACACCAAAATTCCCTTAATTTATTTTTCTTTAAATAGAGACCTACATTGATACATTTCTCACCTCTCTTCCAAATTCTATTTTCCTCTCCTTCAATCTTACAAAAAATTGTAGTTCATTGGTTTGATTCTAATTGTTGAAAATGGATTCACCAAATTCAAATTTCAATAATCAATCAACAAACTCAAATTCATCGAATTCAAGATATCCTTCTCAACAATCAAATTCAAATTTTAATGTTGCACTTCCGCATTTTCCATCCCCTCCAAATCCATATCCCTTTTACGGGGATTTTCCCAACTATTATTCTCAGCCTCCTCCCGGATCTCATACACAACACAACCAAAATAGGTTTTCATCAAAATTTTATACACAAGGGTTAAGAAATATCGAACCAAACTCAAATTTTGGCCAGTATTCCAGTCATGCTCACGGTGGTGGTCAATTTAATTTGCAAGGTAGTGGTCAATATGGTGGACTAGGCAGTGGCCAATATGGTGGACTAGGAAGTGGCCAATATGGTGGAGAAGACGGTGGACACAATTCAAGTCTAAACATGGTTGAGGTTACAAACGAAGGGGATGAAGTTGAGGATGGTGAGGGTGAAGCTAGTGGCTCCAAAAGAACAAGGAAAATTCCACAATCGTGGTCTGAAGAAGATGACCAAGTCCTAGTGAAAGCATGGATTGTGCATTCCATGGATCCGAAGACGGGTACTATCAAACCACTGGGATATTTTGGGGTAAATGTAAGCATAAAATTCATGAACATACAGGAAAAGATAGAATAGTGCACGCGCGCAAGGCTCGGTGGTAAAGAATTTCTAGAGAAGTTGGTCAGTATACTGTAGCAATGCCACAAGAAAATGCAGCAGCGAGAAGGGGAATGAAGGTATTTGAAAGAAAGCCATGACAATTTTCAAACAAGATCGAAACTGCCAGTTTAGTATGGAACATGCATACCACATTTTGGGTGAGGTTCTGAAGTTTAGATCTCAGCATGTCTCGGGATAATCAAATGTGTGGACAGCTTATCGGAATAATCCAAATGACCAAAGTAGTGAGGGTAGTGGCAAGAGGTCGAGGTTGAATGGGAGAGGTGCATATTCAATATCAACTAACGAAAGTGCACAAGGGAGTGAAGACCCCCCCCCACACACACCTATGTCACATCCCATGGGCGTCAAAGCTGCCAAAAAATAAGGGGGGAAAGGTAAACAATGATGTGTCCCACTCACTTGATGAGTATAATGTTGTTGAATGTGAATAAATGGAACACGAGCGCCTTCAGCTTGCAGAGAAGATAGAACACGAACTCCTTCAGGTTGTGGAGAAGAGGGAACACGAGCTTCAACTCGAGCGTATTCAGCGAGAGGAAAAGGAACGTGAGTGAAAGACTATGATTCTAAACACTCTTCTAATGCCAATGCCGATGCTCAGTAAGTAATCATTCGAGATAAATTAATGGCTGAATTATATGGAAACTTACTTTTAGCATCACGCAGTTTGTTTCACTTCCCATTCTTGTTTCAGTTATTCATTCTATAATGTTTGTGTCTTCTTAGTTCATCTTTTCATTTTCATGGTTTTTAATTATTATCCTAATTATGTAAGTTCGGTGAAGTTTGATGTAAGTTGTTTGTTTTTATTTTGAGGTAGTATCTAATATTATTGTGTTCCTCTTGTTATGAATGAAAGTTATAGTTTGTTATGTTGAGTTTTCCTTCAAGTTCAACGTAGTAGCACTAGTATATTCATCCGACATGAATGTGTATTTTCACAATAGTAAAGTCTCTTCGGTTCACGTCGGTGGGCCCTTGACTTTAAAATTATTTAGCTGACAGGAGTTAGTGCCAAGTCCCGTCGCTTCACGTGGGTGGGCCCTTGACGTTTAAATTATTCAGTGGACAGGAGTTAGTGCCAAGTCTCGTCGTTTCACATGGGTGGGCCCTTGCAATTCAAATTATTCAGCCGACAAAAGTTAGTGCCAAGTCACGTCGCTTCGTGTGGGTGGGCCTTCGAAATTCAAATTATTCATCCAGCAAGAGTTAGTGTTAAGTCCCGTCGCTTCACGTGGGTGGGCCCTTGACTCACAAATTATTCAACCGACAAGAGTTAGATCCAAGTCCCGTCGCTTCACGTGAGTGGGCCCTTGACTTTCAAATTATTCAGCCAACAAGAGTTGGTGTTAAGTCTTGTCTCTTCACGTGGGTGGACCCTCGACTTTCAAATTATTCAACCAACTAGAGTTAGTTCCATGTCGCTTCACGTGGGTGGGCCCTTAACTTTAAAATTATTCAGCCGACAAGAGTTAGTGCCAAGTCTCATCGCTTTATATGGGTGGGCCCTCGACTTTCAAATTATTCGTCGACAAGAGTTAGTGCCAAGTCTCGTCGCTTCACGTGGGTAGGCCCTCGACTTTCAAATTATTCAGCCGATAAGAGTTAGTCCCAAGTCTCGTCGCTTCACGTGGGTGGCCTCTCGACTTTCAAATTATTCAGCCAACAAGAGTTAGTGTTAAGTCATGTCGCTTCACGTAAGTGGGCCCTTGAGTTTCAAATTATTCAACCAACAAGAGTTAGTTCCAAGTCTCGTAGCTTCACGTGGGTGGGCTCTCGACTTTCAAATTATTCAACCGACAAGAGTTAGTGCCAAGTCCCGTTGCTTCACGTGGGTGGGCCCTCGACTTTCAAATTATTAATTCGACAAGAGTTAGTGCCAAGTCTCATCACTCCACGTGAGTGAACCATACAACACCGAACATAACACTTCCTCATCTTTTCGTAGTCTATAAAGGAACTACATGTATTCCCTTCTAATTCACACATCGAATTTCATTCATCACACTTTCTTATCACAACAATCCAATGTCTTCCTCCTCAAACCAACCACTGTCTCCATCTTCTATCTCTGATATCTCAACCAATAATGCCGATCATGAAACATAACAACCTCAAACCGATCAAGTCATAGATAGAGACGGAGAGGAATGCGTAAAATTATTGGCGATTATATCAAGGGATTACAACACAACCGTAGCCCATACACAAGTACCAGAAGGATTGGTAAAAGAAACGTCATCAGCAGAGACCGTGAAGGAAGTTTGAAAATGTTGTTGGAGCAGTACTTTGTTGAACCGAATGATAACATCTACGGTGATGTCATGTTTCATCGTAGATTTTGTATGCGAAGAGAATTATTTCTTCGCATAGTTGGGGACGGTAAGCTACATGATAGCTATTTTACACAATGACCAAATGCTTGCGGAGTGCTCGGGTTTACTCCGATTGCAAAATGCAAGGTTTCAATGTGTATCTTGTCATATAATGTATCATATGATCAAGTAGATGAATACTTGGCCATCGGAGAAACAACTGCTAAAGATATTCTTTGCCATTTCGTGGAGGCCATTATTCAGGAATACCTAAGGGGACCAAACCCATAGGAAACTGAACGCCCAAAGCATGTTGGAGCTCAACGTGGTTTTCAAGGAATGATCGGCAGCATGGATTGCATGTATTGGAGCTAGAAGAACTGCCCAGCGGGATGGAAAAGGACAATATATGGGCAGATCCGGGAAAGCTTCTACTATCTTAGAGACTGTTGCTTCTTATTATTTTCGTATATGGCATGCATTCTTCAGAACACCAGGGTCGTGTAATGACACTAACGTTCTTGTTCATTCGTCGTTGTTCAATGACGTTTTTAATGGAACGGCTTCAAAGTGTGAATTTCATATCAATGATCATGATTATGATACGAGATACTATTTAACCGATGAAATCTATCTCTAGGGGGCTGCATTTATTCCTTCTGTTCGCCTCCCTCGTGGACCAAAGGAGAAACTATTTGCTATAGCCCAAGAAAGCTTCTGAAAGGATGTTGAACATGCATTTGGAGTTTTGCAAGCTCGCTTTCATATCATTCGCAACCGTTCCTATTATTGGGATGTGGAAATGGTGGGTAAAATTATGATTGCTTGTGTTATCCTTCACAACATGATAGTTGGAGATGAACAACATGCATATGGCCTCTTTTGTGATGTGAATGACTTCATGGATACTCCTGAGGAACCTGCGAGTATCACACAAGGGCACGGGAAGATATAATGGCTTTCCCCCAAGCAAGATTTTGAATACACGATAGGGGAAATTGCCAACAACTCAAGAATGACTTAATTGAACATCTTTAGAAACACTCTGACCCTTCAAATTGATTATGTTGTTGCTCGCTTCTTTAATTATGAATGTTTTTTATCTCAAATTTAGTTTGTAATCTGTTGTTATGTTTTCTATCAGTTTATTATACATATTAGTTTTATTAATGTTATTATTTTTTCAATTTAATTATTTGGCTACCAATTTTTTAATAATTTTATATGTTTACAAAAATTATATTTCTATGGATATATTGAAATATACATATTTAAATACGTGTGTATATATATATATGTAAATCATATTTAAATTATTTATATGTTGTAATAAATATTAGATTGTAGAAATATAAAAGTGTGTGAAAGAAAAAGAAAAGATGTGGGGACAATGATGATGTTGAATTAAGTTATGATTGTAGAGTTAAATTTAGAGGAGAATTTTGGTGAGTATAGTTCAGGAGAGAGAATGATTATATTATTTAAAAATTAAAAAGTGGGAATTGTGAAGAGTCATGGTGATTCCCCACTGTAGTCCGTAAATGCTCCTAGGAAACCCCATTTAACTTGCTCTTATCAAAATAGGAGTAAGGGCATGTGCTGTGGTGATCTCTTAATTTTAAGAGACTACTCTAGAGATCGAAAATGCTGTGGTGATCTCTTAATTTTAAGAGACTACTCTATAGTGGTTTCTTAATAAGAGACCACCACAAAGGCTCCTAGCAAGAGCCCGGTCAAGAGGTCGAGATTGCCATGCCTATTGTCTGACTGCATCAGACCATGGGTCCGTGCGGCCCCTTTTTTTATCCCCTACAGGAACACGTGGCACTGTTTCATTCGGTAAGAAAAAAATTATGTGGGAAAAAGTAGTTTGTGGGGTGAGGGGTCAATAATTTGTTGACAAGTGTACATGTATTATGAAGTTGATAGCAGTTTTTGTTTTTAAATTTCTTTTATATTATAATTTCTCATTATATTTAACACTTGTAAAATAATCATTGGTCCCTCACCCCCACATAAAAAAAATTTATGCTCATTCGGCCACATGTCCTATCTCAGTCTAGTTTTTTTTTTAAATTCCTTCCGCGGCAAATTGTCCGCAATGGATTTTTTAAAAAAAGAAATCAATTTTTAAAAAATTTCCAAAATTAATTTTAATTTTTTTTACAATCCCCAACATTTTAACTTATAAATATATCTGATTTCAACCCAATTCATCACACCACTTCCATTTACAAAACTTCTATCTTATTGATTTTTCCTAATGTAATATTTTTTGGATAATTTCGATCAAAATTTCACATCTTATTATTTATTTTCAAAATATTTTTAAAGAAAAAAATATTATTAGAACTAAAAATGTAATTTAATTATTTTCTGCAACGAAATGTGAATTAAAAATGAACCGAAAAATTAAATTATTTAATACTTTTAAAAAACGAATTTCAATTTATATATTATAATGTATTATTAAATTTCAAATTCTACTTATTTTGGTGATAAATTTATTTAGATTAAATGCAAATAATAAAATTAATGAGTAGGAAAGAGGAAATCAAGTGGGGTCCATGAATAGTACAGAGTGGTCTCTTTAGAGATCTCTTAGGGTGAGGTGGAAGAGATAGATTGAAAAAATAATGTATTTAATTGGTAAGAGACTACTAGCTGTCTCTCCCACTACACTTGTTCTAAGGGCATGTACAATGGGAGTCTCAAAAGGGTCTCAATTAATTAAAAATTGAGACAGAACTAAGTCAAAAAAATCCACAGTGGAGGTCTTAATTGAGTCTCAAAGATTGAGACCATGGTCATTAGCCTGATATCTGAGACCGTTCCAGCTCTTGCTTTGTCAGAGCTCCCATGTGCGCTGGCCCCCTATTCTTGCCAGCTTGATTTCTTTGACCAAGGTGCCACGTGGCACCCTGTTATTGGACCACGTGGCCCCCGGTTGTCCCCCATATTTTATTTTAATTTTTTAAAATTAATTTTGCAATATTTAAAAAAATCAAAAAATGGATTTTTAAAAAATATATGATATTTATTTTTTAAAATCTAATTGAATTTTTGGATTTTAAAAAAATTCAAAATTACATTATTTAAAAAAAATATTTCTTTTGTTTAATTATGGTTCATAAAATATATTTTAAATTTTGAAATTAATTTTGAAAAAGAGGTTTGAAAAAATAAAATCCAATTCAAAAACTATAGGTGAATTATTAAATTTTACATTTTAATTTATTTTGTTAGTTAAATTTATTTGAATTAAATATTATAGGTAAAAATAATAATTATGACAAAAAGAATCAAATGAGATATATAAAGTTGTATCAAAGTGATCTCAACCACTGTGAAAGGAAAATGGAATAATTTAGTAAAAGAGATACAGTATGTTATTATTTATTGAACTGAAATCACAAAATCATCTCACTATTGTACCTGGTCTAAGGACCGCGTTGGCAGAGTCATTTCCCACCACAGAAAACATGCCGCCATCTAACGAGAAGCACATTGATTGCTTTTTCTCAGAGATCGATACACATTTAAGTTTAGCTAGCAGTAGGGGAAATTTTTTTAAAAAGTTTAGCTGTAGGACTTTATTTATTTAAAATGACAGCTGGTCAACTTTATTTGTATAATCTGCCGAATCAAATGTTAAATTAACAACTCCATTCGACATTTTTTTCTTCAAATTAAACTTGAATCCTAGATATATATTAATATGTTTATAATAAAATATCATGTGTGATATCCTTGGATTCATTTTAACATCTATTTTTTAAATATTAATTTTGTATTCAAAATTGTTGTATATATCAATAAAAAATTTGACGGTCAAACACGATTATTGAAAATTATGGAAAAATAAATATGTCAATACTAGCGGGATTGAGAGAGTAATAAATTGTCTTTTATTAGTCTTCCATACTCCATTCGTCCCACTATAACTTGCGTAGTTGTTTTTTCAATGTCAAATTTTGAAAACAGTTATCCTAAATTTTAACTGATATATATAATAAAATAAAAAAAGATCTTGTTAGATTCATTTTAATATTTATTCTCTAAATATTAATTTTTTAATCAGAATCATTATATTTAGAGATATTTACGGGCAAACATGATTTAAGAAAATCGTAAAAAACCATTTAAGTAAGAATTAATTGGAGGGAAGGAGTATATAGAATGATGACAGTTTTTTTAAATTCCTGTCTTTTAAAATGTGTTGTCGGACTTCAGCTTTTGAATACTAGTAATCTTTTTCAGCACTTCAAATATTGTTGCTCACCGGGATTAAGTCATGTCCACGATTATGTGACTATTTCATAAGGATGAGCTCTTGAATAAGACCTTATCGTAATGATATCAGAGATTAAATTGTAAATAATTTACCATAAAATTTCATAGTAGAAAAGTTTAAGGGTTGGGTGCGTAATTTTAATAATTCACACTTAAGTCTTTATATAAATATTAAAATTTTCAGCTTCTTTTTAAAATTTCACTCACAAAAACCATTTCATATTTCTCCTCTCTACAATTGCTCTCTCTCCTTTTCGAGCTCTCAAATCTCAACTGCATTCACTGTTCATTTTCTTCACTTAAATCGCATCTTATCTGCATGTTTCTTTCTCATTTCTTGCGTGCAGTGATTCGCAAAGAACTCTTCAAATTTGGGCTCCATTTTGCGGCGATTTTTGCTGTTTGAACTTTGCTTACCGGCCATCTACTTTTTATGCATATTTTAGTGTTTTCTTTGATTCGTATAATATGTTTGGTGCATGTGGTTTTCTATGCTTCGGTAGATTTTACCGAGTATTTGTTGTTCTTATTTTGTGATTTTTGTCGATTATTTAGTTGAAAAGTCCTTTATTGTGTGTTTGATTAGATGTATTTAGGGATTATGTTCATTCTGTTAATGTTTGGGGATTGCTCTGTTTTTTTTGTGTTCAGTGAATAGTTCTTAGGGATTTCATGTTTCTCTGGTTATGTATCATGTTATTAGAGTATGATTGTTTGGATTTTGCATTGATTTCATTTTTGTTTTGATTGTGTGTGTTATTTTAGAATTTTGTTTGGTTTTGTGTTAATTTTTGTGTTCTTGTTGTTTCTTTGTGGTAGTCTAAGAAGACTGTTGCTACTGAATCCCTTGATGAGTTGTCTTGGACACTGCGAAGTCATGTGTTGAGGCATCTGAAGGTAGTCGTTGCGTTGTGAAGAAAAATATAAAGAAGGGATCATATTCTCAAGGTATTTTTGTTTGTGCTCTATTTCTGGTGGGATTGTTTAATTTTATTTTCATATTTTACTTTATTTTGTGGTTATTCTTTTTTTGTTGTAATTTTTTCAACATGATGTTTTATAGAATTATGTTGATGTTTCACTTATACTGTGTTCAAGTTGATCAGTTATCTGACGTGTCTTTCTATTGTGACGTTCTTTGATTTTTTGTTGTATTAAGATCTGCAATCTTTCTTCAATGTATGATGCTTTAGGTTTTGTTATCCATCTTTTCATTTATTTGAATTGTCATTTTCGATATGAGTAGGTATATTGATGTTTTTGGTCTACTGTATGATGTTTTAAATTCTAGTCATGATGTATGATTTGTAGTTTGATATGATTTTTTATGGATGCTAAGCTTACTTTGCAGAGGTGTATTTCATGTATTTTGTGTATGGTGTGTCTGTTTAGGTTCATGTCTCAATAATAGAGTGTGATGTTGTGTGTGATTGGGCTGAGTTGTTTTATGATGATTCAGATATTTTGTTCATTTAGTTCAGTGCTACTACTTTGCAGTTATTGATGTTTTACAGCTTCAGTGTGATTTTAAGTTTCAGTGTGATTGATGTTGTTGATATTTTACAATTTCATTTTCAGAAACATGTATTTGCAAAATGTTTTTCTTTTATTGATGCTTTAGTATTCTAAATTGATGTTATTTGTTTTATATTGATGTCTTCATGTGTGTTGATATGAGTTGTTTCCTGTTATCGCGTTTTTCTTTTCCCAAAGTAATTGATGTTGCTTTTTTGATATTTTAATAATAATATTTGATGTTTCAGATGCAATTATTGCTAGTGCCGGTGGTGTGAGACAATAAAAACGGCTGAGGGGTAACACATATGCTAAATTGATATAAGTTTTTTCTTTCTTTTGATTCATTTATGTGAATGTAGCAATTGATGTTTCGTATCTTTGTTGATGTTTTTTGGGTTTTAGGACTCTCCTTTGCAAAGAGAAGACGGGAGAAGACTGCTAAGCGAAAGCTTGATTTGGTGGACGACGATGAAGCTGCATATGCAGTTGGTGTTTGCAATTTAGATAAGTAGCTAATCGAATAAAGTGTCGGTCATGCTGATAAAGCTGGAGCTGAAGTTGTTGGAGCTGAACCTGCTCATCCCGAGAGTGCATTATAATGAGGATGTTGTGCAAGACTCTAGCGTTAAGTGTAGTAAGATTGCGGTTGAGAGTGCCCGTGGCAAAGGTATTGGCTTTAAATTATCCTTTTCATATTATATCATTTATTTTTTTTAGTTGTTGGTTATGATAAGGGTAAAACCCTTGTTATAAAAAAGGATGCAGATGTCAAGAAGCAATCCATAAACGTTGTGAAGAAAAGTTCAGATGTTGCTGGTAATATATATATATATATATATATTATTTTAAGTGTTTGATTTATTCGCAATGTTACTTTTGAAATAATGATGTGATCGGCTTCAAATGAGATGCTACCATAACCGCACTGGATCGTAGGCATGTGTTTATTAGATTCTAACACGAAGAAGATATCCAACCTTGATGGATTACATGGAATCAGAATCTTGGTGGCACAATAATGAAGGTGTTGAAGTGGACTTAACATTTCGATGTTCAGGAAGAACCACAACGCATCCTCCATTTCCTTCCCGCATATCACCTTTACAAAGATCAACTCATAGCAAGCCACCTTGGAGAATTAACCTTCGCCGACCAACCAACAATTAATCATACAATGCCTTCAACTATCAGGCTTTGTGTAGAGTTGGATTTAACTGCTAGCTTTTCGGACAGAATACGAGTGGGTTCAGTCAGAGAAAATAAATGGTATAATATAAAGTACGAAGATCGTCCGGCGTATTGGAACAAGTTCTTAAATATTGGACACCCTAGGACAGATTACGGTTAAAAATGGCTAAGCAACCAAAGGAACATGTCCCAAAGCCAAATATGAATCCAATCCTTGACCTAGGCATCAAACCTAGAGAGTACTGCAGCAGCCAACAAATCAATAAAAGGAGGAAATTTTTCAAGATGCGGTGGATATAATACATAATGAGTAATAGAATAGTAGATAAATGAGAATCAGGTTAAGAACGGAATACCTTTCTGATTGATTTTGTATATATCCTTTTCGATATCTGATTTTGCCTTGTATACCCTTTGTATTTTATTATATATATGAATACACACAGCCACAATTATTTATGGGTTTTACATTCTATCATGGTATCAGTCAGGTTTCTCTAAAAATT